>LTAE01003179.1:25389-45107 GCA_001647135.1 Pontederia paniculata
GAGAGAGAGAGAGAGAGAGAGAGAGAGAGAGATTGCATGAGTTGTAAATTGCAAGAAGTGAGCCATACATCCAATTGATGTTGAGTCTGCTGTGTTTGGTATCACCAAACCACCAAGAAGGATTTGGAGTGCATGAGAGCCAAATTTCTAAAGAGTGGAAGTGTCCTCTTGGCTCCCACTTCTTTGCTTTGCATTGGCCAATTATATTTTCTTTCCACATTCAAAAGTTTATTAGGCTGTGACTAGTTCAATTATTAATTTAGAATTTGATCCTGATTCATACATTTCATCTGAAAAAATGAGACGCTCAAATAAAAATTAGGCGAGTTACTTTTTTAAAGAAAAAATCCTAACCATATTAATACTTTCCAACTACTATACACATGAACAATACACGTCATGATCAATTTGTTATTTGGACCAAATACCAAACAAAGAACAATAATATTATGGTCATTATCTAGGTATATAGTCTCATTATTCATATAAAAGATCATGATACTGCAATTTAATTGGAAAAAAATGATTGGATCTTGGAATCAATATGCTTTTGTTTTATTTTTTCATTTTCCAATCGTATCCATGTTTTCATGGAATTTGCCAATCATATGGAAGTGCATGTCAAAATCTTGCATAATTGAGGACATTTTTTTAGAACGATGATTGATCAGGTCATTTACAAACATATATATGCACTTGAAAGGAGACCAGGGCCATGTTGAGGGCAGGCAATAAGTCTCACCTGTGACATATACCTACGATGATCAACTTGCAAGGACGCCTAGTTGTCCTTTTGGTATTCTGTACACATTGATTATACATGCCATAAGGTAATAATGAGAATGTTATTTTAAGCATAACTCACATATATTGGTAATGTTTACAATATATTTATACATAGGATAAGATCACAAGAGAATATGACACTCTCTTGATCACCACTAACGATGCTGATTTCTGATTTGTCTTCTCATCTTTCGATCATGAGATCAACTATCTTTGATTGTCAATCTGACGGTACAGATTGGCATATATTGAATATGAACTCCTTTTAACAATTAAAATCATACCAACGATAGTCGGGTGTAGTGGTAAGCGACTCCTCTTCGCTTAAATACGTCTCGAGTTTGACTTCTATATTTATAAAAAAATATTAGATTAATCAAATTTAATGATGGGTCAATATTTAAATTTATGATTAATATACTTAATCGTTAGCACCGATGATCAACATTACTTTTCGATTACCAAAAGAAAATAATAGAAACTATTTCATCAGAGGATTTATGATTGACAAGGAGATATTTGAATAGTTAAAATCCTGTTAACTACTGGCTTGCAAATCTCTTATTTTTCTGTTTATGAGGACTAAACCTTATGGATCCAATCAACAAGGCTGATAAGATATCTGCATCCATAATATTTGCAGACATGACAAACCAAGAATTTGAATTCTCTCGATCAGTTGGAAACAACATGCTTCTCTCTCTCTCTCTCTCTCTCTCTCTCATCATAATAAAATTAATGACATTGTACCATGCAGAAATTGATTGGAGAGGGAATCAAAGTCGGCCATGGCAAAACATATACCTCTCCTCCTCCTACTGCTACTGTTATACACTTCACATGCGTTTGATTAATTTGTTCATGAACTTCACATGATGACACGATCAGGAAAAAGTGAAATGTTCATGGAGCTGAGCTTACAGTCCGGCTTCAGCCAGATAGAGTCTGCAACCACGAGCCAGAGAACCAATTAAATGGAGTTATGGAGCAAAAAGGACTGAAAGATGGCTCTCGTTCACGCCCTCAATTATTGTAGAGAGCATCATGAGATGCCTTGCAGTGGAGGATATGGCCACCTTTTAGTAGCAAGTGTAGAAGGAGACAGGTGTTGGGTAGAAACTCCAAGGGCTCATGTATACTAAGACATGCAACAAATTGGCTGCCTACATATTTGTATTAAGGTTCAGACAAAAGGAAGGTTCATGCTCTCTCTCTCTCACACACACACACACAGACACTCTCACTCACACACACGCACACATGTGACAACCAAACAAGAATCTCTCTCTCCAAAAGGCTACATATATGGGGGGTGGAAGATATGGCAACTGAAGTCAAAAAGGGTTTGCCTTGGATTGCACTGCATCTTGTGCTGCTTGTGAATTGTGATAGAAGATATATACATATATACATATCTTTTCAATTTTGTTGCTTATAATGATAGCAATAGCTAAATAAATTTAAACTATTTATTAAATAAGATTAATAACAAATCCCTCAGAAAGATTATTAAATTGAGACTTTTTATTTTCACGACCATTCAACTTATCCAAATTAATTTGACAAAATAAAGAACAACTTATATATGGTTTTTTAGGATTAATCTGTTTAACATGTTAACAGTTTAAAATTTAGAATAGCAGATAAAAACTCTGTTTGATCATTTGGTAAATATATTTTTAAAGTAAAATTTAGAGTTTAAATGGACTGTGTTATTCTTATCAGCATAATTTATTCCTACGATATTCTCATTTCATATAATAAATTTATTTAATATTTGAATATCATAATTTATTTTATTTTTAGTATTTACTTCTCTATTTTCTTATCAAAATAAATTAATCTCGACATTTTATTATAAAGTAGTTATTTTTATCTTTATTTTACTGATATAAATTATTTTGAAAAAATAATAAATAAATCAAATATTATGTAATACATAAATTTTATGTATATAATGCTATCATTTATATGTAATACTTATTTATGCCCCTTTTCAATCGCTATATTTATTATACACTTTTATTAAATTTGATAATCAAACATTATTTATATTCGTCGATATCTAACCGTTTTAGTATTTAGTATTTTAAATAAGTAGGAAAGAGAAAATATAATCTTCATCATAGATTTAACATCATACGATTGAAGATATAGGTAACATGGTGCTTCCTACTTAACTAGAGAGCACCTATATTGAACCCTAAAGAAGGAAAAAATGGAAGATGCTCCCTACTATTTTTAACCGTAGGATGCATAATGTATGGTGGATAGATTTAGGAAAGAGAAAATAAGTAGAAAAGAGAAAATATAATCTTCACCATAGATTTAACATCATACGATTGAAGATGTACGTAACATGATGCTCTCTACTTAACTAGAGAGCACCTACATTGAACCCTTTAAAGAAAGTCTAAAAGCAAAGCATCAATCAACTTACTAAGAGACTGTTGATTACTTTTGGAATGATAATAGCATAATTAAAACTAGAATTATTTCAATTATTTATTTGCCAACAAAAGAAGAAAGTTTACTCGGTAGATTAAAAGAAGATAACAATTCAACAAAAAAAAAAGACCCATTAAAGGCTTTCAACTCACGGCCCATAAGAAAGTGTCGGCATATCCAGAAACATTTCTCCTTATATCTTTCAAATAAGGCAAATATCAACAAAGTTTTCTTGATCATGCATCCTTTTATTCTTATTTTTTTCGATAAAATATTATCAGTTAATTTTACTTTAAGACAAATGAAAAATAGACGATGAAAATTTTGATATACTGTTATCTTTCTTATTTACACAAATTAGGAATAGTTCCCATTAGTCATGTATTACATTAGTGTTTCTATGATTCTTTTTTTTTTTCAATTACAAGGAGTTGTCCAGGCCATTAGAGTATAAATGTCCCATTATAAAGTCGTATTTTTTCCTAGAAAAGAGTTAACATCACAATCAGTTCATAAAAAGAAAGATGACTACATATTTTTCTAAAACTTTTGACTACTCACAATAAATCGAACTAAGTTACTAATTTCTATATGAATCAGTTTAATTCTCACGTTGCTATCACAGTCACTTACTGATAGAGCAGACACGTATTATTTTTAATCAATAATATATATATATATATATAATATTTTTATTGCTATTCATATTATATATTAATCCAAATACGTGTGATAAATAAGTCAATTATTGCTACTTTCTGTATGAACATAACCCAATTATATATATACAAACTAGTGAAGGAATCGTCCTCTCAGTCAAACAACTATGATTCTTCTTTTTTTCGTCAGCTTAAATAGATATAAAGATGATGAAGAAAGATGACAAACAAATAATAAAGATTTGCAATCCGTTAGGAGGGAGATTACTGGTAATTCACAATGGTGTATCATGTATGGATGAGAGAGTATGATGTTTATGGCTTACCATGAAGAAGAGAGTCAAATTAAATTTATAAAAGAAATATGAGGAGACTCACCATTACCTTCGAAGGAAAAATGCCATCAATAATTGGGAACCGTATCTACACCTATAAAAACATAATTGAAGAAACATAAATGTTGCGGGTTAACATATGGCATTTAGAATAATTGGAATTAAAAATAGTGATTCTTCACATTTAATGTGAAAAAGAAAGGATTGAGATGGTGGTAGATGAGAACATATGACAATTATAACTTTGACATAGTGGGGTTGTAGAGTTATGATTTAATAATTAAACTGCCAAATCGAAGCGTTCCGACTGCTACCGACAACGCGGAAGGGCTCTTAGAGCGACCAGAGTTGGAAAATCCAGCTTTGACAATGAGCTCACTGGCGCATGACCCCGGAGGGAGTCCCGGAGCCTCCACCTTGCACTTACCACCATCATCGAAGAAAGCCCGCAGCCTTCCGAATCCTCCAAATTCCATAAGCTACTGGGAGGATAAATCAGCTTTTTCTGATGTTGTTGCAGGGCGAAGTCAACCATCCCACTACAACAACCAGCCAGCTACCGATGAAGAAGAATCACTGTCAGATATCATGGCGTCGATAGATAAAACTGATAAGAAATGCATAAAGATCAAGGTCACGGATGAAGAACTGCAGCGATTCTCTGCCAACTGGGAGGACGCGCTCATAGTAAAGCTCCTTGGGCGATCCATAAACGTATTGTCCCTGCAAGAAAGACTCCGCCGGCTATGGGCAAAAAAGGGGGACCTCACCATCACTGATCTCCCTAACGAGTTCTTTATAGTGAAACTCTCCTCACCAGAAGACCGGGCTTGGGCGCTCACTGGAGGACCATGGAATGTAGCAGGCCACTTCTTATCAATCCGTGAATGGATACCGGATTTCAAACCCTGGCAGGCAAAAATCTCCAGAATGGCGACTTGGATCCGCATCCTGGAACTACCTATCGAACTCCACAACAGCACTCTTCTACGGCGGGTAGGATATGGCCTTGGCAAACTTCTCAGATTCGACAAGTTCTCCGTGAGTGGGACCCGCGGCAACTTCGCAAGACTCTGCGTCGAGTTGGACGTCGATGAACCGCTGCCAAAAACTGTGGAGATACGGGGAAGTGCCTACAACATAAGATATGAAGGGATTGGTCTCCTCTGCTTTCGTTGTGGCTGTGTCGGCCACGATAGGAGCCAGTGCACGAGTACCTCGTCGGAATCTGCCATACGCAAGGAGAGCAGCCCACTGTTGCCGGAGAAGACGACCCCAGCTTCCACAACGGCCATCAACACACAACCAGAGGACAAAGGAACAGAAGATGAGTACGGATCATGGCTCTTGGTTCCAAGCAGGAAACGGAAACCTCGAGGTAAGATAAGCCAACAACCTCCACCTCGCGCCCCCCACTCTGAACCTGCAGCATACAACCTGTCAAAATCATCAACAAGGGAGGCTTCTTGGCAAAAGGATAGAAAAGATGACTCATCGTACCCAAACAACACCCACCTCTCCATCAAAAAGCCTGAAAAGACTTCACACCCCACCCAAACGACACCAACCAACCTGTCCACAACTCACACAGAGATGTCAACACCAACACCAACATTTAATGTCTTAGCATCCAGTACCTCGGACCATAGCACGACTACCAAGACTCAATTAATGAGCCAAAGGCATATTATAAACAATGTTTCCACCACCTTGGCAATAATACCACCTCAGCACCCAAAAGCCATCCTGCAAACTCTCCGACCATGTGCGGCCTCCACCTCCACCTCCATCTCCACCTCACTCTCCCCACCCACTTACCCGAGTAAAAATGGTGACTCCGCCATTGAGGATGCATGGAAAACAACCCCAACACAACATGATGCACCAGCACCCATGGATACAACGCCTTACGGACAGGAGGAAACAATGTTTGATGGACAGGAGGATTCAACGCCTAGTGCACCATGTGGTCCCTTGCCGCAACTGCACTAACGACGCTACAACAGCCACACTGCATCCCCACCAGTTGATTTTAATGCGAATCCTTTCATGGAACTGTCGTGGAGCGGGCAGTAGACGCTTCATCCGTGCACTTCGCGAGCACATTCGAATCGAAAAACCCGATGTAATCATCATACAAGAACCCAAGATCAGTGGAAGAGCAGCTGACAGGACATGCAAGCGTGTAAACAACTTCAAAGTAGCACGTGTGGAAGCACAAGGCTTTTCGGGAGGGATCTGGATTTTTTGGCGGGACCCGGACATCACACTAAATATTCTAAAACAACACCCTCAAGCCCTCCACTGTCAAATAGGAGATGGATCCAGAACTTGGCTTCTCACGGCCATCTATGGCAGCCCGCAAGCACCTACCAGAAGAGAACTATGGAGCCTAATCCCTGAGCTTGACACCCCGATGCCTTGGCTCCTCATCGGAGACTTCAACGAAATCCTTGAAGGCGAAGAGAAGCAAGGAGGAGGTCCTCCGAACTACCACACAATGGCCCTGTTTCGCGAAGTAATTGACACATGTGGACTAATCGACCTAGGCTCATCGGGTCCTAAGTTCACATGGCGAGGGGCCACGCGAAATGGAACACAATTAATGGAACGCTTGGACAGGGCGCTCTGCAACTCTCTGTGGCGAACCTCCTTCCCAAATGCTATGGTGAAGGTGCTTCCCCTCACCAAATCTGACCATCATCCGCTACTACTAGATGCCTCACCAGCAACGCCAGAAGAAAAGAGGAGACCATTCAGGTTCTTAGCAGCCTGGCACACCCATCCCACCTTCATTCCATTCTTGCGTGATTCATGGATTGCAGACCAACCCCTCCCATGTAATCTACTCAATTTCCAAGTCAGAGTTCAAGAATGGAACAAATCAACCTTCGGTCACATCATCAGCCGCAAGCGCGAAATCATGGCCAGACTGAAAGGTGCACAAGCTGCTCTACAGAGGAAGTACAACCCGTTCTTGCGTAACCTGGAAAAATCCCTCCTAATCGACCTCGAACAAACTCTCGCGCAAGAGGAAATCTTGTGGTTCCAGAAGTCCCGTAGCCAATGGATCACGCAAGGCGACAGGAATACGAAATACTTCCATACATGTGCAGTCATAAAACGTCGAAGAATTCAGGTCAAGGCCCTAAGGAATCAAACAGGTCTATGGATTGAAGATCAAGAGCAACTCAAGCTGATGGCCAATGATTACTTCAAGCATCTCTACTCTGATGAATCCAACAACCTACCACTGCTGCTACCACGTTGCTTCCCTTACATCGAACCAAACAGATTGCTTGCTCTTGCTAGACCTCCTTCACCTGAGGAGATCAAGAAGGCGATGTTCAGTATGGCTCCCTATAAGTCCGCAGGTCCCGATGGTTATCAAGCTGGGTTTTACCAACACAATTGGCACATAGTGGGCCAATCAGTCATCGACTACACATCCAGAATTTTCAATCAGATGGAACCAGTAGAATCGATAAATAGAACATATCTTGTTCTGATACCGAAGAAGGAGAGTCCAGAGTCGCTCCATGATTTCAGGCCAATAAGTCTCTGTAACACACCCTATAAGCTTATAACTAAAGTTATTTCACTCCGCTTGCAGAGTTTAATGGCGGACCTCGTGGGACCACACCAAGTGAGCTTCATCCGAGGACGCTCCATCCACGAAAATGTCGTCATCGTGCAGGAGATGGTACACAAGATGAGTAGAATGCGCGGTCGTTCCCAGTTCTTCTCCATCAAAGTAGACCTGGAAAAGGCATTCGATAGACTCAAGTGGGACTTTGTGGCAGATACTCTTGAAGCTATTGGAGTCCCAGATAGCATTAGCTCATTGATCCTATCATGCATCTCCTCGGCATCAATGCAAATTCTGTGGAATGGAAGTGAGACTGAACCCTTTAACATGCATAGAGGAGTTCGGCAAGGCTGCCCTTTGTCCCCCTATTTATTTGTCCTCTGTGTGGAGCGATTGGCGCACCTCATACAAGAAGCCGTGAATGCCAGAACATGGACAGGAATAAAAGCCGGCAATCACGGCCCAACCATCACTCACCTATTCTTTGCAGACGACATACTACTGTTTGCCGAAGCATCACCTCACCAATTGTCAACAATTCTCAACATACTGGATTCCTTCTCCACGGCCTCTGGACAGAGAATAAACCAACAAAAATCTGCTATCTTCTTCTCTAAATCAGTCCATGCTGAAAAGAGAGAACAAATTCTACGCATCAGTGGGTTCCGAGAAGCCACCTCACTCGGCAAATACCTCGGCATCCCGATCATTCATGGAAGGCTTCGCAAGTCGCAATTTCAAGGCATAGTTGGGAATGTAAGATCTAAGCTGAACGGGTGGGCAGCGAGGACCCTCTCCATGGCCGGTAGGGTCACTCTTGCGCAATCTTCACTCCAATCAATTCCATCCCACCACATGCATACCATGCAAATCCCAAAGGGCATCATCAACGAGATAGAGAAAATGCAAAGAGCATTTATATGGGGACATCAAATGAATACAAGGAAGCTTCATCTAGTAGCCTGGAAAACAATTATCCAACCTAAGGATCGCGGAGGCCTCGGATTGCGAGATGTTAGCATGATGAACACAAGCACCTTGGCCAAGCTTGGATGGGATCTCTATAACAAACCAAATGCCTTGTGGGTTCAGGTCCTACGTAATAAGTATGCACCAAGTATTGGACCAGGCTCCGCTCTGAAATACAGAAATGGAGACTCATGGCTCTGGAAGGGAATCCAGCAATCTTGGAACAAAGTTGCAGCCAGCGCGTATTGGCTGCTGGGAGATGGCAAGTCAGCAAGGTTCTGGACAGAAATCTGGTCAAGATCTTTAGGAATTCTCAACGAAAGAATAAATAACCCAATTGATAACCTAGCCATCGCCTCCTCAGTAGCAGCTATGACAACTGATGAAGGAACATGGAACTGGAGGGTCATTCTTTCCCACCTCAATGATCAAGCAGCAGCAGCACTTCAACAAATACAACCTCCAACAAGTAACAATGAGCCTGATAAACTATGTTGGCCGCTCGAAGCTTCAGGTGTCTATAGCGTTCGTTCCGCATACACATTCCTGGCAGAGAACTCATGGGAAAACCGAGATCCAATTTGGAGGCTCATATGGCGCTGGAAAGGCCCGCAAAGAATACGACATTTCCTTTGGTTAGTGGCACACAACAAACTCCTAACAAATGAACAACGAGTCCGGAGATCCTTAACATCAACAGGAGATTACCCGAAATGCCCAGGAGTGGAAGAAACCAGTTTGCACGTCCTCAGAGACTGCCCGACAGCAAGGAATGTTTGGCATAACCTCCTACCAGCCCAATTCATCTCGCATTTTCTCACCACCCCATTGAAGGAATGGTTGCTCGGCAATCTGTCTTCCACCCTCCATCTGCATGTCAATCTCAACTGGTCAAACATTTTCGGCACAACCTGCTGGTGGCTCTGGAAATGGAGATGCAGCTCCATTTTTGAGGGTGATCCCGCCATTCCGGGAGATAAAATTGCGCACCTAATACAAGCGGCAGAATCTTTCGAGCTTGCAAATAGTTGGTCACTCAAGGTCCTTCCAAACAACCATACTAACATGGGCATGTCATGGTGTCCTCCCCCAGAACACTGGGTCAAATGCAATACTGACGCCTCTTTTCGCTCGGATCCAAACTCAAACATAATTGCCACCGCAGACGTCATTGCGCGAGACTGTAAAGGAATCTGGTTAGCAGCCTCGAGGGGACCAATTGAAGCTTTGACACCGCTCGAGGCAGAAGTTCAAGCCATCCTCTTTGGGATTAAATTTGCAAGAAGGTATCACTATACAAGAGTAATCTTCGAGTCGGATTCCAAAGCAGCAATTGAAGCGTTGAACAATCCTACAACTATTGGTCATCATTTGACATCCATATTGGCTCTAATCAACGATGAACAGAATCATCTGGTGGAATCAAAGTTTGTCCATGTCCCTAGAGAAGCAAACACATGTGCAGACTGGTTAGCCAAAACAACATCTCACTCAAGTAACACGATACACGATTTTGTTGAACCACCATGGAGTATGGGACACCTTCTCTATGGCGATAGCTTTGGGGTTAATATATCCCGCACGTAATTCTCTGTAACAAACAGGCTTTGCCTCTTCATTTACCGAAAAAAAAAAATTAATAATTAATGATTTTAAAGGGAGGATAGGTAGAAATTCCAGAAAAAAGATAAATAGAAATGGAGAAGCCACAACATACGAAGTTGCCCTTAGGTATTAACTTCATGTATCTAACTGTTATAATTATAAATATTTAAAATAATTAAATTTATTAAATTGAGGTTCAAACATAAATATAATGTAAGTTACTTGCGGTTAATGTTAATAATTATATTTCTTAAATTGAGGTTCTATATAAGATGCTTTATGGATTTTGGATTATTTCTTTAAATTTCTCTTCGATTATCGTAAAATTTGAAATAATCTTAAATTATAAAATAAGTCAGAAATAGTTCTAATTTTCTAATAATCTTTCATTGATTTTATAGTTCAGAGGAAAATGTAAAATTTATATAAAATAACCTTTGAACTTTTAAACTTTGTATGCGAAGTTTAATCGGAATGACGTCTGAATATAATGTTAGATGAATGATGCAATAAATGACATGTTATAGTAACGTCACCTTTCAAATTAAAAAATAGAATAAATAAAAAAAATGGAGGAATGAGAGGGAGATATGAAGCCGTGGTCTATATATTGAATTTTTATATAATGTATGAGAAGTTTAATTGAAGTGACCTTTCAAATTAAAAAATATATTAGAATAAACTAAAAAAAAAATTGGAAAAAAAGGAATGAAGAAATGAGACAGACGTTTATAGTATATATATATAGGGAAAAAGGATATATATATAAGTTATTGTTACCTTTCCAATGTTGTCTTTTCTTTTCACTCGATTGTTTTTGCTATTAACTAATCTATTAACCAGCAAGATGCACGAATATTTATATATATTAGTTATTTCAAATTAATAATAATTATGTAGATTTTTAATCTTTATATAAAATATTTATGTAGGATTGAAATTAATATCACTCGATAACCCTATCAATTATTTAACTCTAATATAAAGTTGACATAGAATAAAAAAGAATGAATAAATATTTATTGGATAAAATAAAATATAACATCTCAGATTATTCAAATTATTATAATAAAATTTAATATGAAAATAAAAGTTCACAGAAAATATAAGCTGAAATAAAAATATGAAAATAAAGATGTGTTATTTTGTAGGTCAACTCAATTTACTCTATTTTTAATAACTTAAATTCAAATATAAGATTTTATAAAGTATATATTTATTCTTTAAATGTAGTTTTTCAAAAATATTATTTTGATAAATTGTGAAGATACATTAGACTAACTATGAAAATATAATAAATTTGAAAACTATAAAAATTACTCTTGTTAGTCCCTTTGAAAGTAATAAATATTTCAACACTTTTTCATGGAAACTAGTATTCTCAAATAATAAATTAAAATTTCAACTCAATAAACGTATGAGTTTGGACTATTTTTAGATCATGATTATTTATTTTTCAAGAACAATATTATTTAGAAAATAATTATAAATTATTGTGGGTATTTTAACTATTAATATTATTATTATTTGATTGTTTAATAGTTTTACTGTTAGAATTTGAATAATTGATATAAAAACTGAATTATGATAGTTATGTTTGTTAATTTTCATTCTATTCAATAAATACTTATTCTCCATTTTTATTTTTGATAAAATTATTGAATTGGAATATAAGATGATGCAAGTTAACTATTTATTTATTTAAGATAAAATAAATATGTTACGTAAAAGATAAAATTATATGTTGTGATAATTGATTTGAGATAATTTATATATTTATATTATGATTTTATAATATCTCTGCAACGCACGAGCATTATCTAAAAAAATAATAATTATATAGTTGATATAATTAATTACACATATATATTAATTAAATAGAGAGAAGTCGATTGTAAGAGTGTTCATGGATGAGATTCGATTCAGTCCGAGACTAAATTTGATCCACTCGATCAATTTTGATTTAGTCGAGTTGGGGTCGGATTAATGATAAATTAGTTATCGAATTTAATTTAACCTTATTTTTATTGGGTCGAGTTGAATCAGATCTTTAATTAATTTTTTTCACAATTTAATTACTTTTCATGATATTTAATATTAAAAGGACAAGGAGTATACAACTTATTTATGAGCTGCAAGTTAAAAGACATATTTAACACCATTGATTTATATTTTGCACATATCCCAAATGCACATTATATGGTACACTTTTGACCTTCACCTTTCATCTTCCTTTTTTCGCAGCATATTCTTTTTTCTATATTATTAAAACAAAAATATCATATTTTTTAATCGTTTGCATTGCTTTTCAAGGATATAAAGTATTAGATTTTATATATTTTAAATTAATTTGTTCAACTTTATTAAAAAAATATACAAAAGTTTGGGTAAGCAGGTCGAGACCGGTTAATCGAGTTTGAAATATTAAAATTCGTATTCGATTCATTGGTCATAGAATTAGAACACATTCAACTGAAGTAATAATCTAAATTGACTCAATTAAGATTGGATCGGTTCAGATGATTAACTTCATCAAATCGATCAGACCCACTAAACATCCCTAGTCAATTGAAATAAAATTGTAGAATATTAAATAAAAAATATCAAATTAACTAATATTAATGTAAAGTCTTATTTTTGTGTACTTCAATTTATCATCAAACACATGCATTGTGTTGCAAATATTAAAAAAAAATATAAAAACATATTTATTATATTTATATAATTAGATAATTGAGTCTTGCATTATATTACCATTTTGTTTGATTTTGTTCCATATAGGTTGTTATAGATTTTAAAGATTTGATTAATGTCAAAATATTAATTTGTTAAATTGATGTATTTGATAAATTAATTTGAACGCAATGTGAAAGTTTTAACAATCATTTTTGTAGTATAATTTCATTAGAATTTAAAGTTGAGGAATAAAAAATTGTTTTTCATTTCTAATTTGTCTTTTTCATCATACATTTTTTCAGTTAGTAAAATATAAAAGATACATCAAACATTAAAATTACTTACTCAATAATAGCTCAAATTAAAATAATAATGTTATATTGTATGTGAAAATTAATTTCATTTAAAAATTAGTATATTTTCCTATGTCTATGATATGTGTGAATATAATATAATAAAAAAATATTTGTTCATAATCTTTAAGGCCACAATATAAATAAATAAATATTATTTTTTAAATTAAAGTTTTGGTTGTGTATAAATTATATATTTTTTATATTTTATTATATTAACTCATTAAATTTTTTACATCATTTCATACTTCTCAATTATTTCAACCGTTATATTTATCGCTACTTTTATCCTATAATTGAACTCCTCGAGTGTTATCACTAATAAATTAGTCATTATTTATTAATCAATTATTATCCGGTACTTAATATTTTTTGTCAACTATGGACTAATCTATCCACTCTATATAGAGATTAAACAAAATATTATCTGGAACATTTTTTATAAAATGAAAATACTATTAATATTAAACTATTTTTTATAAAATAAATTGAGAATGTCACTATATATATTTATATTTCATTTATTTAAATTTTAGAATCATATTTTTTTCTATATAAACATATTTAATCGCTAAATTCTAATCAAATTAAATTCATTTACTTGAGTTAGGACTCTTTTAAAATAATCAACATATATTTGCTGAATCTTCTCTTGAAAGAAAATAATAATCATGCAAATAATAATTTGTTAGACGTTTTAAGAAAATATCTAAATTCAAATTAATTTCACATACCTTACAGTTTTTCATGGGTTCAAATTTGTCTTAGTTTACTTTGTTAGGATTGTTTAAGAAAATAATTCTCTTCTTTGAATAATAATTCTAAAATTAATAACAAATTTACATCACTATTTTTAAATAATTGTTTGTTCATGATTACAATTTTAAATTTTCTTAATTTAATTTAGTTATAACTCTTAAGACTATTTTTTTTTTATTTTTTCACGGAACAAATATTTTGTAAATATTTGAAAATGATCATTTACTTTTTAAAAAATATGGACATGACATGTGACATATGACATTGTAGATACGACACTATAAGACATTATGAATGCAACACGTAATACAAGACCATTTAGCTTTATATATATAATATATATATAAGATGATGTCCAAAATTTTACCATATTAACTAATGGTTTATCTTTTTTATATAATATTAATTAAGTAAGACTTCATTGTACTCCATGGATATCTTTTTTTAGTTTTAAAAATTATCTATTATTTTTATATCAAATCAGATCGAACTTTTTTAGGTTTTCAGATTTTTTTTTCTCAAAATCTCAAATCTGCATCCATGAATTACAACTCAAACTTAATTATTAATGGCATTAAAAATTAGGAAAGAAGACATTTCATCATAAACCAATCACATACTTAATTATTTTTTGTCACAAAATTAAATATTGAATTTAGTGACCAATTAGAGCATTTATTTTCCCAACACATAAAACCCAAGAGTCCGGCCCCGTTTGGTTTACATTCATGTTAGTTCTGGATTAAAATTTGATATCCTTCTTAATCAATCAGAATTAACTTATTTTATGTTCATGATCTCGAATTTTATTATCGCTTCAAAAATGTTATTATCATTCTGTTTTGTATTAATAGTGAATATTTATTAGGAGTGGCAAAAATATTATCCCGGTTAATGTCTAAAATAAAACCATTTTGACTAAAATATAGGGGCATAAGATTTTATAACATTGATCCCCAAATCAAACGGGCCCGAAGGAAGACCAGCTGTCCATCTAACGGTCAAAAACATCTTAAATATTCGTGCAATGAACACGACACGATTTAGTGGAGGTTACGTTAAATCTCTGGATACTTTATTAGACCGAGGAAGTCAAACACATGGTTGGATTCAGAATCTAATCCGAAGACTTGCGTGCGTTATCCAATCAAAGAGTCCTGTACCCAAAGATCCAACTTTCTCCATTAATTTACAGTTATGACCCTGCGTGGGAAAAATTAAACGGATTCGTCGTCCCCCTAATTTAGACTTTTAGAGTTGCAGATCCAGACTCCAGAACTCAGCCCTTTCTCCGGGATTCCTCCTCTGTCGACACTTCTGAGAGGTCTGTTACAATTCTTGGCGATTTTTTTTTTCTATCTCCATGGAATTTTGATTTCTAGCAGTTCTGCATGTGTTCGCAGCAGTGGTTTTTGGTGATAAAAATTGAATCTTTTCAGGCGTTTTGATGGTTTTTTTTCTACTCTTTCTAATTGGCGAACAGTAACGAAATATTTTGGTGATGTTTACTTTTAGATTGCTCTTTCTTTGTGTGAGCATGGTTTTCGGGGCCCAAATCGTCTCGTCTTTTGGAAAAGGCCGAGTTTTGGGAATTGGGAGGGATAGATTTCAGGCTACTTGTATAGATACATGTTGCAGATGGCTTCTCTGTCTGTAGATTATTTCTTTAAGAGAGGTCGTGAAAAAGAAAGAGTTGAATATGAAGATACCTAGATTTTGAGACAGAACAGAATTGGTCCTAGTACAGCAGGAGGGCACCTTGATGATTAAAGATTGCTGGATTATGTATGTTTAAGATGAGTCTTGGATCATGGTTCGAGTGTCTGTCTAGATATTTGGGCCATTATTCTATTGGTTTGAGAGGTTCAAAGTCTTGCCTTGGATTAGAACAGTGTCTTTCTGTGAATCACTGTACAATTGTTGACATTTGGCTTAGATTTCCATATAATGTTTGTGTAACTGTGTTACATGATCTTTTATCATTATATTTATGTTTATTTGTTGATATCCTGGAGTTATGATTTTAAAGTGCTCTGAATTTCAATTCATATAATAGGGATCTTTTTAAGTGATCTAAATCTCTCCAGAACTTCCATTATAGGAACAATGGCTCTAGGTCAGGCCACAAAGATTGCCCTTGTTCTCTCTTTTCTCGGTTGCCTGTCCTTTGTATTTGGTGTCATTGCAGAAAACAAGAAGGTAAATCTTACTTGTGCTGTTATTTATCATATTTCCACTTACAATTCTTGTTCTATGCTGTTTCTATTCGAGGCAATATAGTTTGATAATATTGAGAAATTATATTTCAGATCTAATTGCTTTTCATGATACTTCTTCCTTCAAGGAGTGGATGATCTTTATCAATTTCAGTTTTGGCATATTCGTTTTCTATTAGATTAGATGACTCATGTAGTTCCTGAGCAATGACATGTTCTTTTCTGTCCTAACCTGTTTTATATCACCATTTAGTTTAAATGAACTTACATTCTTTTTGTCAGTAATTATTCAAGGAATTTTGTATCTACGCATTCATCTTTTTCTGTAGTGGCAGAATTATAGCTGCCCTTTTAGTTATGTCTAGTACGCGAGTTGTGAATAATGTATTATCTAATAGTTCATATTTGTGAAAGGAAAATTTTCCCAACTTGTGTTGATGATTAAAGCTATGCACTGATAATTCTATTATCGTAGCCCCCATCTGGAACTCCAATCCCGGGAAAGGGTGTTGTCATCTGTAAGTTCCCGAGTGATCCAACAATTGCTTATGGAACTTTATCTGTGGTGACACTCTTTCTAGCAGCTGCTGTGGGCCATGTTGCTGTATATTTTCCTTACAAAGGAAAATCTGTGCCATATCAAGCCTTGTTTGGCAGCACCGTGCTGGTTGTTTTTCTCGTGATTGCGGAGTAAGTTCCACCCATTGTCCTCTTAATTTATCTTTCAAAGAAATCAAGTGACTCTAAAATGAAAATCATGTAAGAGAATGTTGAATGTAATTTGGTTTTATCGACAGATGTTAAAACAAACAATATGATGAAGCACCATATGAACTGATATATGATGATCTAAATCTTCTAGATTACTTGTGTTATGATCATAAGTTTTAGATTTGCAGAAGTATTAACATCCAAGTGATGACAAAGTTTTACATATTTAGTTCCTCAGAAATTTCGAGGTCTTGTATTCTGATTCACAATTGCTGCAATCGCATCTGTTTTAGGGTTGTTTCTGTTCTGGCACTAGCGATGATGATGTGGGCTACCATCACCGAGGGTCTCCATCGTACGCGCAATGTTCATCATGACATGGACACAAGCTGCCCTACTGCAAAGACTGGACTTTTCGGCGGTGCTGCATTCCTTTGCCTTGATGCCTCCCTCTTTTGGCTTGTTTGCCAAATGCTGACTTTGAATGCAAGGGCAGATTACTTGGACGAGGACGAAACCAAGGGAGAATATGGAGAGGTTTATGCAACTGATTACACCAATGGAAATGTACATCAAGCATCCATTGCCTGATGAACCAACAGAGTATATTGGCATTATTTAGTACAGAAGTATCAGAAAGAACTACTTTTAATTATTTCAATGAGACAAAAATCTATCTACTGCCTTCTCATGTAAATTATTATAGTGCACCCGTTGTTATTTCAACAGTAATCTTTATTAGCAGTTTCTTAACTTTACTCTTGTGCCATTTTCATTCTTTCTCCAACCTCCTACTGAGCTAACAGGGACTTTTCTGAAAGAGGGTTTGTCTTAGCTCTGAATCACTAAAAGGTGTAACAAAATGATTCCATATCATAACATTTCTTTAAATTATCCCTTTTGAGAAAAACAAGTCAATCTAACATCAGGGAAAAGGTTAAGCCCTTCAAAATGTTTATCGAGTTAAATCAGATCCAGACCCTCAGATCTTGTTGTGTTCCAATGTGCATGTACTTGCAAAGCCACCAATTCCTTAGAAATCAGAACTTTCCTCTCCAATATTTATCAAATACACAGGATTGCAGTCCATGAGTTAGAACATGATTTAATCATGTAAGTTCAGAGTTTGTTTTTCTGTATTGCGACTGATTTCAGAAAATTTACAAAAGCAATGTATATATCGAAACCTTGTGTTCTAAGGGAGAATTTTCTCCTTGTACCGTCTTATTAGCAAGATCGATAGCAACCGATTTGATCTTTTTTCTGCAATCCCAGTACCCCAAGAATAAGAATGGTAACTGCCATGGCTAAACCACAGTTGGAACACATTGCACAAATACAAATTCTATTCAGTATTACCTCAAAGTAAAAGACTTGCAAATCATTGAGATAAAAATTTGAGATTCAGAACCTCATCATATGTTACCTTAGGTCCTGTTTGGGCATAGGAATCAGACCAGAACTTGGCCCTGACTCTCGCTAGTTCCGCCAAACGATGTGATGTCTGGTGGAACCAGCACGGGATCCTAAGCACCTGAACTTGGGGTCACGTGACCCCAAATTCATTCTTACCATTGGCAACAACCAATTGGTTTCTGCAAACTACAGGAACCAATTGTTTTTTTTTTTATTTTTTTTCTTGACGTGCCGTTATTTTTACCTTTTACTTTTGACATTTTTTTTCTTTTATCTCTCTTCACTCTTTCTTTAATCTTATTTAATTAAATTAATTTATATTTTTATTTATTAATTATTATAAAAAAGTTATTATTATTTTAAATTTAATAAGCTATTTTTATTATTTTTCGTAAATTATTTTACTTATTTAACTTTTCACTATTTTTTATTATTTTGCTTAAATTATAATTATCCTTTAAATAATTATTTTATTATATTATACATAATATTTAATTTAGATCTTTTATTTAAATTATTAAAAAACATTTTATTATATTATCTTAAATATATTATGTTAAAATAATTTATTATTATTACTTTTTAGTCAATGAAATTTATTCTCTTCATTAAAAAAAATAATGATTCTCATCGATTTCATCAATTTTATCCAAACACCCATTATAATTAATCTATCAAATCAACTTTTTAATTCCCATCATTACTTTTTAGTTCATCCGAACACCCATAGAATCAATCTATCAAATCAATTAATTCTTGGAACTTCATAGAACTTAAGTTCTCGGATCCAAACGGCACATTCTAGTATCCATGTCCTTTGCAACATAAGTAATTACATGCTATCTTGAAATAAAAAAAAGATTATAATTAGTTTAAATTATTGTTGATAATTTTGAGTTCAAATTCATAATTTTTATCTCACTAAATTAAATAGAAACCAATAAAGCGATTTCACGTTGGCAGTATCTGACGCTTAATATGGACTTTGACTGATGTATGCTCATCGTCTGACATTATAGTTCATACTTATTCTAAGCAATTGGATAGTTCCATAAATGTGTGGATCAGTCTTATTCACATTTCAGAGAGAGAATGTTACGGCAGGAATGCTAGATGGTCTTATTCACATTTCACGGCAGGAATGCTAGATGGTCTTATTCACATTTCAGAGAGAGAGAGAGAGAGAGAGAGAGAGA
>LTAE01003180.1:19250-38837 GCA_001647135.1 Pontederia paniculata
GGCTGAGGTGAACTACACATGATGTGATGATGTTGATGGTAGCTCTCCCTCGTGTGGGCAAGCGATGACTCGTGTGGTCGAGATGATCAACATGTGGATGATAGTGTGATGCCCTCGTATAGGCAAGCTACGACTCGCGTGGTCGATGTGGTCATCAACCGTGGCGGATGGTGGATGTGCACGTAGAGCGCGAGGTGACATGACACGTAGATCAGCTCATGCATAGCATCGTTTAACTCCTGGATTGATTGCAAGTATTTTGTTATATGAAGCTATGTATGAATATACTTTTGATCATGTTTTCCGATGGTTTGTTTTCCGGATGGTTTAAATATTTTATGGATCCATTTATTTCACTCACTGAGCCATTTATGCTTACCCCTCTTATATTGTTGTTTTGTAGATGAGGAGGAGGAGATACTCCTCAAGGATTGAGGCTTCATACCTCTTGCATGCTCACCGGGCTTAAAAAGGGAAAAATAATTAGGATTGTGTGTGTATATAAGAGTCTGGAGAATTTTAGACTATATCCTTGTCCATTCATGTCATATCCATAGAGTTTGCTTAACTGTCGGATCCTCGTGCCCGTTTATATGTTATCATTATTGTCGGAGTGTTGTGAACTCCTTGATGGGGGCATCTAGCCCTACTTTTATCCATTTTAGTTCTATTTCGTTTATAGGATTCGAGCTTGACCCATATTACTTTTTTGTATATGTCGCATGGACTAATTTTTAGCAAAGATAAATTTTTAGAAAATCCTAGAGTTAGAATTATTTCTAACCGTTGTTTCTTGAGTTTGAATTTGAATTAGTGAAAGGCCGAAACACCCCTTGCCACACTTCGGACGACGGGTTCGGGGGGTGACAAGTTATGGTATCAGAGCCAAGCTTTAGGTCCAATGCAAGGATGTGGGTAGAGTCGGGGTTAAAATTGAAAAGAGTTGCATGTGTTTGCTTCATTTATGCTTGTGTGCATATATATATCGATGCTTGTTGCTTAATGTTTATATTGATTTTAAGTTGTGATAATATGTTTGCCGAAAGCAACATCATGATGTAGTTCCTCAAAAGCTAATTGGTATGTGCTCTAATATATATATGTTATGAGATATGCTTTGATATGCAAATTAGAGTAAATATGATATTGTTCGTATTGATATGAGTTATATCATGTTTTATGTGCATATAATGCTAATACTATGTTAGTTGGTGATCATCCTATATAATGTAGGATATAGATACAAAACTTGGGAACCTTTCTAACTAAGGCATGTATTATTGATGACAAATACGAAATTGATATTAACCTAGTGAAAAATATTATCATGATTTGGCTGATACCGAACCTATAAGGAGTAGTATCTCTTGTTCGATATCGAGACCTGATAGGAGTTCTAGCTCTTGGTTGATATCGAGCTTGTAAAGAGTGATATTACGTGTACTTGAGTTGGTGCTTGAAATTATTCGAAAAAAGAAAATGGTTGATATGATATGTTGATATCATTGATAATACTATAAAAAACTTGTAAATAGAATGATGTCGATCATGTGATATAATGATCTCGATGAAGTTGATTTATTAAGTAGCTCAGTAAAAGCGTGGATTCACAATATATGAGTAGAGTTGAAGCGACAGTTCCTATTGAGCTAATATTGGTCAATCTTTGGTGATTGATTAGAGAATGTATAATTGTAACGGTGATTTGATTTGCTAAATGGAGTGAAATCAAGAATATTGACATTGATGAAATTTGAGAGTGAATAAGACTCGAGAAGATTGAGGTTTAAAGGCTAGAACTCAGAGTGAGTATTCAAAATGATGAACTTGAGAGACAATAAAATAAAAATAATTTTTGATGTCTTTAGCCAAGATTGCTTTGGCCTAGTGAAAGACATGAAGAAAATATATGAATCAACATGGAATCTTTTGAAATATAAGAATAAGTTTTGTGATGTCTATATCCATGCTTTTGATCACGAGAAACAAAGAGAGCCAATCACTTGATATAGACTATAGTGCCAATTTTTACTATCAGGTTGAAAATCCTTATCAATACCCCTTGATCGAGACAAGAGTATTTCTATATCGATAAGTTATTTTTCATATCCATGAACAAATGGGTGTAGTGGACTGTGCCACTTATGTCGAGGCAAATAAACAACCTCTGAGGATGAAAGTTCACTTATAAAAAAAAGAAATGATAAGCTCAATGCAAAATAAAGGAGACTTAAGTGACATATCTTTGCTCAGGCTAAGAGTACACAAAATGATAATAAGATAACTTGATATCTCGACATTGATCATGAGATAATTAAAGGATTGGCCTTGTAAATGAAAGATGCATGATTCTTTGACTCAATCTAATGAATTGGTACTCATAGACCTCGTATGTATGTGGTTTCATTAAGCATATAGATTTATTCATGGATTATGGATCTAATGAATTCTTTATATATGAGAGGTTATGTTAAAGTGACAAGAGGATTGTCCTCATTATGGCAAAGAAAACTTCTCGAGTAATAAAGTGCATCACTAAGTATACTTCAAGTTGAAACTTTATGGATAGAAAAATATAATGATGTAGCATATGTGAATTGAGACAAGATTGTTGGCTAGATGTCGTGGACTCTTGACCTATAGTCATGATTCGTGATTCCTCATTAAGGATGATTGATGTATCATTATTAATCTAGAGCAGTCACTATTACTGCGAAATTTATTTGTCACGATAAAACTAATCTCGTGGATTTCATGTTTATCATGGTCGATATGTTTCATTAAATATTTCTGATTTGTCACATGATTTTCGTGATCCATTCATCATTGACGATTATAAATTATTCGTGAGATCTTGATTCATTGTCGATACAATATCTTTGTCAATTCGTGATTTGACATTATGAAATAATGATTCACAACTGGTTATTAATTATGTCATCAATTTTCAATCATTCAATGATTTGGGAATGATTAATTAATGTGTCACCTCGGTTATCAATTAACAGATTATTTCGACTCGTTGGCATAAATCATGATTTTTAGTCACAAAGCGTTGACTCATAAACACGACTTATGAAAGATTGACCATGGAGTTAATTGCCAATTCTTATTTTATCATTATCCATCGTGTTCCTCTAAAATAAACTCAATATTAATATGATTCATCATTATCGATTTTTAACACTATTATCGATTTATGATCCGTCATTATCAAATATGATCTGTCATTGTCGATTATGAAATCAATCATTATTTCTACCTCTTTGTCATCGACTCCAAGATCATTGGTGACTACTAAATCATTGGATGCAATATTTCAAATCATTATTGATCAAGGTCCATCATATCGATTACAATTACTATTGATTACTACTTGTTGTCATTAAATGTGACTCGTCATTCTTGAGTAGAGACTTAGAGTCAGCTCCTTATTCATATTCGTTTATCATATCTCATGGAGTGCAGTTGACAGAGTAACAATTATCATTTCTCGAATTACTATGGTTCAAAAGTGACTCATCGTCATAGATTTTCATGTCGTCGATTTAGACATGTTGGATGGGCTAGTTAAAAGTTTATCGATAGACTGATTGGAGTTGTGCACCTCTAGTCATCAATCGAGAACTCAGACTGAGTCATCAACTTCGGCATCTATGGTGTGTTGGTGAAAAGTTCATCGAAAGAGTGATTGGAGTGGGACGCCATCCGATTCTCGATCGAGAGCTCGAGCCAACATTAGGCATTATTAAGCTTCTGAAAAATGAGCAAAGTAAAAAAAAAAGAGACCATTGAGTGAGTCAATATCAAGTTGGAGTTGGTTCATAAATTTTGATGGAAATCAATTTTCATCTGGTGTTTGAAAATTCGTTTATTGTCAATAGTGACAAGAGGGATTATGAGTTGTAAATGACATTAAAAAAATCGAGGATGCATGGATTTGTTAGACTCTAATCTTGAATTGAATGTCAAAATTCTAAATGGTAGTTAAAAAAAAAAATAGGGCTTCAAGTCTATTTGAGGATGGCATGTAAGTTATGTGGAGTTGGTGAGAAAATTTTTTATCCCAATTCTTTTTATGAGAGTTTATTGAAAATTATTCATGATGATTGAAGTTTATATTCAAGTTGGATATGGATTTTTAATTGTTCCTTGGAGAAAACATAAATTTGGATGTTTGAAATTTTAAAGAAATTTAATATTGAATATATTGGATCTATGTGATACTCAAGTGATCGAAACTTGCGAATGATCAACTATCATTACCATCAGCGTCGACGAGAATATATATATTCTATTTATAATTTCTACACTTCACAAAAGCTTAAAGCTTATCGTGAAAGGATTAGTACATTGACAAAGAACTTATGGAAGCATGGAAAGATTTGACTTAACATGATTGACACGTGAGGCGTGCTAGTAAAGTGCAAAGAATTATCCTTGTGAGTTCAAAATTTCAAGTACATACAAATTTCAAGGACGAAATTTATTTCATGGGTGTAGTATTGAGATGGCCCAACAAAATAAAGGCACGTTATTTTTCCCCTTCTCTCTCCGTCACCCTCTTGTTTTCTCCCTTTCTCACGCGACACCCGCTGCTGTTTCCAGGGCAGCCTTCAGCGACATCAATTTGGTCACCATTCCACCATCGGAGACCACCCCCGGACAGCAGGGGAGGAAACGAGTTCGTCCATGGAGGTTGATATGTGTTTCGCGGGCAACTCGCAACTGTGACTCGAGTGATCACGCCGGCATGCAAAGGAATCCGATGACTACGGAGCGCGTGTGATACATTCCTTCTTATTTTCCTAGTGAGTCAAGTGCCTTCTCGATGGGTCTACACGATTTATTTCAATGATGTTCTGAACTTATTTCCCTCGTCTCCCAGAAGATCTTTGTCTTACTAGCCTTGTGTGCCATCTTCGGACGCCATCGATCTGCTATGCCGCCATTGGATACAACCGAGAGTTCAGATTTCTCAATCGAAAGAGCGACATCTCTTTTTCATTGAGCGATCGATAACTTCATTAAGGATTATGCACATTATATAGATAAGTATGTTGGTATACTTGCTGATGTGTGAATGGTAGTTATAGCTTAATGACATCTTAAGATGAAAGTTATTAAAGAAACTGGGAGTAATATGGATTAGAACTTGATGGATTGCCGAATAATTGATCTGATTTCTAGTAATTAATTGGATTTATCAACCTGATTTATGGTGATTAAGCTGAAGTATTAAATCTGATTTTTGAATCTGATCTGGAATGTTTAAAATGGATTAGTAAGTTTAATTGATGTTAACTAGCGAGTTAGATGGCTGGTTAATTTATGTGTAAAAGTTATAAGGCAGCTATGTTGATTAGTATGTATATAAAGATTGATGAATATGTTTATGTATAATCAACCAAAGTGAAATGGATTAGTAATGATACTTATGTTTATATGAATGTAAACCCCTAAGTATTGGTCATTTCGGGGAGTGCTAGATGATAAATACTTGTAATGGTTATGAATTGCACTGCAGTGGTGTATATGTACTAGATTCCTTGTGACCAATAACATCAATATACTTGAGAATGACATATACATGTATTCATATAAATCATCGGTAATATAACTGCTATAATGATTATCACTATGATACGAAGGATAGAGTAAAGAAAATTACAAGGATATGAGAAATGATGACATTAGAGATGGATCATTAATATGGCCAGCTATAAGCTTCTAATCATGTAAGGTCAAATGATTGCATAAAAGATTGAACTTGGGTTGTCAAACTTATGTAATGTAATAAATCTGAAAATTACAAAATAATGGAAATAGTATCGTATCACAGACTAACTCAAAAAGGGTTACATTAATTACATGATCACGTGGAAGGAACTCTAAGAGAAATTAACCTTGTATTCAATTAGGTTCTCAGATCATAAATTTGCTCGGACGTGGGAGACTACACGAGGTATAGCAATTATGAGGTGAGTGGGACTTTCCATAAACCTAGAGCAACACCACATCGTTGTGGTTCATTATATGCATTTCTTTAGCTCACTTGATTGATTATGTTGATGATGTGATGACCTTATGAGCTATTGTCTTGATATGTCGGTTTCAGTTTTTCGATTGTATTTCGTATGGATTTTGAGTACTTGGAGTGTTGGATTTATTTATGATGTTTACTCGTATGTCGAGATTTGAAAGTTTTATGCTTGAGTGTCATAAATCCTGAAATGTTGTGATAAGCGCTAATGTCAAGTTCTAGTTTGAAATACTATCATGATATATGTATACCTCATGCATGTGCATTAAACATGCATGGTTGCTCACTTGGAGTGAGGTGTTGATGATGGTGATTGTAGCTCTCCCTCATGTGGGCAAGCAATACCTTGCGTGGTCGAGGTGAACTACACTTGATGTGGTGATGGTAGCTCTCCCTCGTGTGGGCAAGAAATAGATTGAGTGGTCGAGGTGAACTACACTTGATGTGGTGATGGTAGCTCTGCCTCGTGTGGGAAAGCAATAACATGCGTGGTCGAGGTGAACTACACATGATGTGATGATGTTGATGGTAGCTCTCCCTCGTGTGGGCGAGCGATGACTCACATGGTCGAGGTGATCTACATGTGGATGACGGTGTGATGCCCTCGTGTGGGCGAGCTACGACTCGCGTGGTCGAGGTGGTCATCAATCGTGGCGGATGGTGGACGTGCACGTAGAGGGCGAGGTGTCATGACACGTAGATCAACTCATGCATAGCATGTTTTAATTCCTAGATTGACTGCAAGTATTTGGTTATATGAAGCTATGTATGATATACTTTTGATCGTGTTTTCCGATGGTTTGTTTTTCGGATGGTTTAAATGTTTTATGGATTCATTTATTTCACTCACTGAGCCATTTATGCTCACCCCTCTTATTATTGTTCTTTTGTAGGTGAGGAGGAGGAGATACTCCTCGAGGATTGAGGTTTTATACCGCTTGCATGCTCATCGGACTTAAAAAGGGAAAAATAATTAGGATTGTGTGTGTATATGAGAGTTTGGAGAGTTTTAGACCATATTCTTGTCCATTCTTGTCATATCCATATAGTTTGCCTATCTGTCGGATCCTCGTGCCTGTTTATATGTTATCATTGTTGTCAGAGTGTTGTGAACTCCTTGATGGGGGCATCTGGTCCTACTTTTATCCATTTTAGTTCTATTTCGTTTATATGATTCGAGTTTGGCCCATATTACCTATTTGTATATGTCGCATGGACTAATTTTTAGCAAAGGTCATGCCAAAATTTTCAGAAACTCCTAGAGTTAGAATTATTTCTAACCGTTGTTTCTTGAGTTTGAATTTGAATTAGTGAAAGGTCGAAACATCCCTTGCCGCGCTTCGGACGACGGGTTCGGGGCGTGACAATATATGTATATGCATGATAAAAATTAGGGTGTTATCATCTTACGCAAACAAAAAATGTTTCTCTGTATATTTATATATTAACTCGACAGGGATTGATGTAGAGGAGGTTATAATTGTTGACCTAATTTCAAAGGAGCATGATGACTTATAACCATTGTCATAGGCTTGGTTGGATGGGTTCAGACTCCAACGAACCAGAGAGGATGACAACAAATACTTTGGGAACAAATTGAATATTAATTAAATTATTCGTTATGCAAGGGTTAAGCTTTTACAACAAATTATTTGACTTCAACCAAAAGACTATAAAACTAAAAAACTAAAATTAGATAAGACTAATTAATTTAAAACACCAAGGACTTCTAACTACTTGTCCTACATCGGTTTCTTGTCTAAAGAGTTCGGCATCAAACTCAGAAAGTCGAATGTAGAGTCATGCTTTAAATCTAATAAGGATATTCTCTTTTTTCGCAACTTATTAGGTGAATCACTCATAGAAAGTAATCACAATAAAATTAACACAAAACTATAATGCTTGACATGGAAATGCAATGCCAACAAAGAAACAAATTTTGATGGCAATGGAACATCAATGTGTTTGAAGTCAACTTGAAACTTATGAGCCAAGTCTATTTTCATTGCTAATAAACATGCATTCTACTTCTCAAACGATTTTGTTGGTGTCACTTTTTTCTCATTTTTGATTTGGACTCTACTTTTCATTTGTCTTCATTAATGTACTTCATCAAACACTTAAAAATGTACTTCATTAAGTAAGTATTCACATTCAGTGTCTAAATAGTGCACAAGTTCTTCGATTTTCCTTTTCAAATAATAAACATGTCCAACTAGTATTGTCGCTTTATCATCACGTAATTCTTTGTCAAGTTGCATAAAAGGTGTTTCAAGCATACGATCAGTTATATTTTCTAACAGAAGTTGAATTTTTTAGACTGATATCTATTTTGCATCTTTTATAAGTACTCTTGCATTTTGCTGAAAAATGATGTGTTGATAAGATAGAGGCAGGCAATACTTATTTATATATTTTTTCATTTTTGGACAAATGGTTTTAGTAACAAATTTGAAGTTGTTTATTCTCTTTTCACCATGACGAAGCTCTACTTGTAAACATGTTTGCAACTAGTTTTCCTACATTTGCTCTAGATATCTCAATAATCAAATAAGACGTCCAACTTATGTTGAATCTCCCGAGATTATTTTGGTGATCACAAATTTGTGAGGAAGCTTAGTATGTACTGATGATTTTTTATTTGCCCTGTAAAAGATAGGATTTTTATGTTCAGTCAGTAATAGGCCGGCCAAAGTTGAGAAGTGGACGACCTATGCACAGAGAAGATATGAAGAAAAATCCTAAGTATGAAGCGGTCGTCCTAAGCATGTGATGAGGTCGACCAAAGTATGGAGTAGAGACTAAAGATATGAAGCTAAGTACTGAGCGGTCGACCGAGGATGGATGATGGACGACCGATGATACAGTCGAGCAGGATTGGTCGCCTGGTGAAATGGAGTGGGCGACCGAAGGTTCGAAGTAAACAGTACAAAAGTTGAAGACAGGATGCTCCAAAGTTGAGTGGACGGCCTATGAAGAAGTCAAGTTATGTTATTTTGAAAGAGAAGAGAAGAAAGGTCATCCGAAGCTGAACAATAGACGACCGAAGCATTCCGGATGAGAACAAAGGTCATCCAATAGCTTTGGAGTTAAAGCGGTGGACGACCAAAGGAATGCACGAGCAGAAGTGAAGGAAAGAAAGAACGTCCAAAGATGAACAACGGACGACCAAAGTATTACTAATAAAGAACGATCGTCCGAGATCTTATAAGATAAAGCAGTGGACGATCGAAGAAGTTGACAGACGTAAAGAAAGGTCGTCCAATGAGTTTGGGTGTTAACAGTGGACAACTTGAGTTATTGACAGAAAAAAAAAAGATTGGCCGACCACTGTAGTTGAGCAGTGTCAAAGGATGACCAAAGAATGTCAGAAAACAAAGAAAGGTCGTCCAAGGTATCTGAGAGTTGTCAGTGGATGACCAAAGCTTGTCAGAAGAATGTTAGAAGATAAAGAACGGACGTCCGAGGAATTCAGTAAATAATGAGCGGACGGTCGAAGAGTTTAGTAGAAGCAAAGGACGTCCAAAGATTGGATGGAAATCAGTGGACGACCTAAGAGAGATTCAAGGAAAACTAAGTCAAGCTTAGGTCGTCCGAAGGTTTTGGGTACAAGCAGTGGACGATCGAGGAAAAGTTGAAGATTAAGAGTTCAAGTGGTCGACCGAAGGATTGATGTGCAATCAGTGGACGATCAAAGCAGATTTAAAGATGTCAACCAAGGCAGAAGCCAAGCAAAGGTCGACCGAAGTATTCAAGAAGATTCAGTGGACGACCTGAGAAGCATTGAAGAAAAGAGTTTAAGTCAAGATCGGACAACCGATGGATTGACGTGCAATCAGTGGACGACCGAAGGATCTTGACAGGGAAACTCAACTGAAGCAAAGGTCGTCCGAAGAGCTGAGAAGAAAGCGGTGGATGACCTATGAAAGCCAGAAAAAGGAACGAAGGTTGAAGCCCATGACTGCGGACGTCCGAAGGTGAGCGGTTGACGAACGAAGCACCAGACGATAGTATTGACGGGCGACTTCACTAGTGCAGCGGTCGACCACTAAAGCAGAAGCGGGCGACCGAGGGGCGAAGGTTACTAGATTTGCATTAACGACTAGTTTTCTGTGAGAGAAATTAGGTCATTTGTGTAAGAGTATAAAGTGTAGTCCCAAGAGTCTTGGGAGATAACTTTGGCAAATTGTTTAGTGAACTTGTAAACTTGAGTGAAAAGCCTTAGTTCCTCCTTGTGCATTCTAATGAGAATCCAAAATAGAAGAGAGTAAATTAAGTGTTCAAGAGTGAGCTCTATTATAAGAGGTTCTCTCCTTGCCCTCGAAAGAAAAAAAAAAGAGAAACAAGTTATAAGGGAGCCTTCACCCTTGAAGAAGGAGTTTAGTGATCTCGAGTTCGAGAAGACCGGATCGGGGACAGAGACTAGGAGTTTGGTCGAACCTCGTCAACAAACCGCTTGTGTTTGTCTCCTTTTATGCATCTATTTATTTGCTTTAAATATGTGATAATTTCCGCTGCATAAACATAGTTTAGGGTAAAAGTTTTTAATACACCAATTTACCCCCCTCCTCTTGGTGCCATCTAGATCCTACAATTGGTATCAGAGTGTAGGTTGCTCACAAATTTGTACTTATTTACAAATCTCGTATAGACCTAACAATCTAGAGCTAAAATGGCATCAAACGGTTTTACCCTATGTGAGGGACAATCTACTTCTAGACCTCCCCTATTCAATGCATCTAGCTTCTCCTATTGGAAGATTAGATTACAAGCCTATGTATGTTCCATGGATAGTGACATTTGGGATGTCATTGAAAATGATTTTGATTTGCCTACTAGAATAGTAAATGGTGTTCATGTTCCTCTTTCTAGTAGTGAATTGGATTCTACAACTAAGAACTTAATTAAATTAGATTGAAAAACTAAAAATATTTTCTATTGTGCACTAGATCAAACAGAGTTCAATAGAATATCCTCATGTACGAGTGCTAATGAAATCTGGAAAAAACTTGTAATTACTCATGAAGTAACTGAAAAAGTTAAAGAATCTAAACTAAACATTTTAAATCACCAATATGATTCTTTTAAAATGAACCCTGATGAATCTGTAAATAGCATGTTAGATCGTTTCAATGATGTTGTGAATGGGTTAGCCGTCTTGGGTGACCCAAAGTCTAATGCTTAGAAAGTTAAAAGGTTCTTCAGGTCCTTGACACCAAAATGTCATATGAAGAGTATTGTGGTCGAGGGACAACAAGATCTGAACAAGCTTGACTTTGATGATCTCATAGGATCCCTCCTGACCTATGAGATGTCACTTGAAGAAGAAAGAGAGGAGACAAGCTCAAGGAAGAAGGCCTTGGCTTTGAAATCTAAAAAATATTGAGAGTGAAGATGAATATGAAGAGTCTGATGAAAGTGATGCAGATTTTAATGAGGAGAAACTGACCCTATATGCCAAGAGACTCAATAAGTTTATGAGGCTCTCCAAGAAGAAGAAAGACTCAAAGAAAAAGGGACAAGCTGACAAGTCAAGAATAAAGTGCTATGAGTACAACAAGCTTGGACATTACAAGAGTGAATGCTCAGCCTTGATCAAGAAGAACAAAGTGAAAGACTCCTCAGACTACAAGAAAAAGAAAGCACTAAAAGTCACTTGGGATGACTCAAGTGATGAGGATAGTGAAGCTGAAGGGAAAGTTTCAGAAAAGGAAGAAGAAGCACTAATTTGTCTGATGGCAAATGAGGAGGTATCTTCTACTCACTCAATTGATAGTGATAATGATGAAGATATTATGTTTGATATGCATAAAGAGTTTAATATTATGATAAAAAAATACTCTATCCTAAAAAAGAAAAATGACAATCTTATTCAAGAAAACAATAACTTGAAGGAAAACAATGTTGTTTTTTAAAAACAAATTTCTTAGTTGAATGCCAAAATATTGGCAAACAATAATGATTTAGAGAAACATGTTGATACTATTAGTTCTCTAAAATTAGAACTGCTAGATGTAAAAAACAAATTTGAGACCTTTTTTTTTATGGTTAAAAGATGCTAGATGTAATGCTGTCCCAGCACAAAAGTCCCCTGAATAAAAATGGATTAGGATTCAATTCCTTTAGTGATAATGTATCTCAAACAACTACTTTTGTGAAAGCTTCACATTCTTTTGATCCAAATCTGCCTAGCACCTCAACTTGTATGAATGAGACTAGGACTGCTCCTACTAGCTCTCATGCTAAAAACATTGTAAACCTTAAGGCTAAAATTGTTGTAGTTACTAAGCCTATCTTCATTAATAAAAATACTATGTTTTCATCAAAGATAAATGTAAGCACTAGAAGTAGAAATGTTGCACCTAACCATAAACCAATGAACTATGCTTTCATGTATAAAAGAAATATAAAACCTACTCATATGCATGCTTTTAGGAATGGATATCTACATTCTAACTTTTATATTACTCCTCTAAATATAAACACAAATTTTGTCAAACCAAAATTTCTAAATATAAATAGAAATGCACAGTTTATACAAGTGAACAATAGAAATGTCCATGCTTATCATAGCCATAAGAGATCTTATATGAAGAGTGTTACATATTTTTCCTGTAGTTATTTAGGACATTATAGTTTTGAGTGTAAGGCTAGGATAGGCTTTCATTATAATTTAGACAAGTACAGGTTCCTAAGGGAACTTTCAGCACTAATATTTCTAGATCCAAAATATTTTGGGTACCAAAAGTATAAATTCTGCATTATTCTTGTCGGGTACCAAAAGAAGCAAAGAAAAATCAACAAGATGGTACCTCAATAGTGGCTGATCAAAACACATGACTGGAAATGAAGAAAACTTCATGAGCATAACAAGAACACAAAGTGGAAAAGTAACTTTTGGGGATAACAACTAAGGGAAAATCCTTAGTAAAGGTAACATTGAAAAACTTGATAATGTAGTTATAAAAGATGTATGGCTAGTAGAAAACTTAAAACATAACTTGCTAATTATTAGCCAACTGTGTGATAAAGACTATATTGTTAAGTTTGAATAAAACAAATGCTGAATATGTGATAACAATGAGATTAAGGCATCAAAATGTGTATGTGATTGATTTTGATGATTTGCCTAATNTGTGATAAAGACTATATTGTTAAGTTTGAATAAAACAAATGCTGAATATGTGATAACAATGAGATTAAGGCATCAAAATGTGTATGTGATTGATTTTGATGATTTGCCTAATCACAAAAGCTTAAATGTTATGCATGATGAAATTGAATTATGGCATAGAAGATCAGGGCACTTAAACTATAAAGTCATGCATAAGTTAGTGAAACATAATCTTGCTAGAGGTTTGCCCAAAAATAAAATTGAGAAAAATATTTTTTGTTCTTCATGTCAAAAGGGCAAACAACATAGGGACATCCTTCAAATAAAAAAATGAGATTTCCACAAGTAGACCTCTACAATTAATACATCTTGATTTGTTTGGTTTAATCTGCACCACCAGTCTTGATGGTAAGAAATATGTGTGTGTAGTTGTAGATGACTATTCTAGATTCACTTGGACTTTGTTTCTTGCATATAAACATGAAACCTTTGAGATGTTTTACTACATTTGCAGAAAGAGTTCAAAATGAATTAAATATGAAAATATCCAAGATCTGAAGTGATCATGAAGGTGAATTTGAAAACTTAAGGTTTGAAGAATTCTGTGAGAATGATGGAATCCTTCATCGATTCTCAACACCAAGAACTCCACAGCAAAATGGAGTTGTTAAGAAGAAAAATTGAATTCTAATTGAGATGGCTAGGACTTTGATAAGTGAGAGCAAGTTGCCCAAATATTTTTGGACAGAAGCTGTTAATACATCATGTTACATTCAAAACAGGGTATTGATTAAACCTTTAGAAAAATTTTGAAATGATATATGGAAAAAGACCAAATGTCTCATATTTTAGAGTATTTGGTTGTAAGTGTTTTGTTTTGAGAACCTTGGATAAGCTAGAAAATTTTGATGAAAAGAGTCATGATGGACTCTTTCTAGGATACTCAAATTTCAGCAAAGCCCATAGAGTGTATAACAAGAGAACACTTGCGGTGGAAGAATCAATACATGTCATTTTCAATGAAGTTAAATTGTTATTGATGAAGCTAGAGAGGTTAACATCATAGATGAGGATAATAAGAATTATCATGACATAGATGAGTTGACTTATAAGGAATAGGATTCTCAACCGATTGAAATCACAAATGATGAAATTGCTGTGGTGAATGAGAAAAATCCACAAGGAATTGATATAGAGATAGAATTGCCTCCTATTGAGCATAATAATTGGAGACAAGTACCCTCACACCCTTTAGACAATATTATTGGAGATATAAATGAAGGTGTGAAAACAAGAAAGTCATTAAAAAACTTTTGTGCCTTTTCTGCCTTTTTATCTCAAATAGAACCCAAAACTATAGACAATGCAATAGATGATCCAAACTAGATAAGTGTCATGCATGAGGAACTGAACAACTTTGCGAGAAATCAAGTTTTGCATTTGGTAAAGAGGCCTAAAGATTATTCCATAGTTGGAACAAAATGGATATTTAGAAACAAACTAGATGAAATTGGAGTTGTTGTGAGAAATAAGGCTAGATTGGTTGCAAAAGGTTACTCTCAAGTTGAAGGAATTGACTTTGAGGATACTTTTGCATCAGTTGCTCATTTAGAAGCAATTCGAATTCTCTTAGCATTTGCTTGCTTCAGAAATTTCAAGTTATTTCAAATGGATGTTAAGTCAGCCTTTCTAAATGGTATATAAATGAGGGAGTTTATGTTGAACAACCTCTAGGTTTTGAGAGCTCAAAACATCCGGATCATGTATTTAAGCTCTCTAAGACACTATATGGATTAAAGCAAGCTCATAGAGCTTGGTATGAAAGATTGAGCTTATTTTTTTCTTGAAAATAAGTTTTCAAAAGGAAAAGTAGACACAACTTTATTCTTGAAGTATTTTGGGAATGATATATTAGTTGTGCACATATATGTGGATGACATTATCTATGGATCCACAAATTCCAGAATGTGTAAAGAATTTGAGACCCTCATGCATAAAGAATTTGAGATGAGTTTAGTAGGAGAGTTAACATACTTTCTTGGTTTCCAAGTTAAGCAAACTAAGGATGAATTTTTTCTAAACCAAGATAAGTACACAAAGGAGCTGCTTGTGAGATTTGGAATGGATGATTGTAAACGCAGCTCTACTCCCATAAGTACTCTTACTAAACTTTACAATGATGAAAAAAGAGAAAAGTGTAGATCAGAAATTATATAGGGGTATGATTGGGTTAGATCTTTCCTTTATTCTTTCTTTTTTATTAGTTTTATTTCATACCCTTTGGGTTTGACTTATACCGAGAACAATATGAAATTCGAGCTTAGGGGAGAATAAACTTCATGCATTGCATATTTGCTTAGCTATGCATTTCATGTTTATTTTTTAGTATTTTAATTTTCTTTTGACCATATTTTTCATAAGTTATGAATTTCTATTGAAAGAACCCTAAAATTAAAAAAATTGAAAATGTCAAAAATATAATTTGTCAAAATGTTTAGTTTTTTTAAATATTTCTCTTGTATTAATTTAGGACAACATTTTACAAAATCTATGAAATTCAGTTGTTACTACTTTTATCGAAATCAAAGTATAGGGTTATTGGAACTATATTGTTGTTAAGGAGGCCTATGATTCTCATGACGAATAATTATTTTCCATATTTTATTTATTTATTTCATTTTATTTAATCTTTATATAGCTATATTTCTATTGAATGCATTGTTTGAGCATTTGTATATTTGAAAAGGAAATGAAAGGAAAAAGAGAAAAAAATGACAAACATCAGGAAAATCCTTAATAAAGTGGTTGACAAGGTATACATGTGTTATTAGGAATAAAGGTGTATTTAGGTAATTAGGTTCATATGAAATTCTTGCTTGGAGATTTAAGCCAACTAGTTTGGTATACATCGATTGAAAGTCCATTACATGGACCACTTTGTGCAATATAGAGAAACAAATAAGTATTTGTATCATTGCTTAATTCAAAATATTAAATTTAGAACTTGGTAATTCCGGGAGAGTAATATCAAAGGGTACCTTAACACTTATTTCCCTAAGGCCTTTGGTCTAGGAGTCATGAGTTTGGTATATGAGTTTCCTTGTGCAACCATATTAGAATGTAAGAACTCGTTTGAAAAAAAAGAGAAAAAAAGAAGAAAATTCCTATGATATATTAAGCGCATTTGATACTTATGTTTTCGATATTAATGCTACTATGAGATGGATTATATATTTTCTATTTTATGGAGCTGAATTTGGAGAAGTTTTAAATAAGTTTCAAAAAGTCTATGAAGTTGGGATCCTCTTGAAATAGTTTGAAACTTTGGCGATGGTTGTGTAAAAGAGTGGACAAAGAAAAGTATTGATTGATGAGATGGAGGTTATGGGTGGATCTATTTAGTTATCGAGCCTTATCTTAAATTTTTGCTTGAAGACAAGCAAGATTCTAAGCTTAGGGGAGTTTGATGTATGCATTTTATGCATATTATCATATTCATTATGTACTTATATACATTATTTGAAAATTTTCATTCATTTATTATCAAAGTTATGATATTTTGTTGAAATTGGTGATCTACCAATATTTGTATGTTTGTGTTATGTGTTCTGGAGCAAAAAGGAGTCGATTAAATACAAAAGATAATGAGCAAATATTTTGATTTTTAACACTTTCCTGGCCATGACCACCTTCAAAGGCCGTTAAACTATTTTCACAAACCATTAGACCAATTTCATGGGCACTATCGAAGAAACAATTTGTTGCACAAAATTTCATAGGCGTGAAGTAAGTTAACGAGCACTATAGAAGGGCATACATCTGGTATTTGAATATCACGTCCCATGAAACCATTTTCACGAGCATGAGCTAGCCCATTTCTGCTCAACATCACCAATTTCACAATCACGAACTCGGACTTACGGGTCGACATGTAGCCACCACTACTGAACTTAATTGAATTTGGTGCAGACTTCGTATGAAACCCTAGGGGGCTTCAAAACCCTATAAATATGATTTTTAAGGACGTGAAAAAGGATCTTTTGGAGGCCAAGGAAAGAAAATTTTGCAGGAAAGTGAAGAAAAGAGGAAAAGGCTTTGGAGGTCTAGGACTTAAGTGCTTTGCACGAGAAATCGAGAGAGACATGCATACATCATCTTCTCCTCTTTAGTTATGGTTGTATTTTTTATTATCTAGTCATTTAATATGAAACTTTGAACTCATTTTTAATTTTAGTTTTATTTCTATGGAATAGTACGTTGTTAGAGTTAACCGAGTCGAACCTCGTTTGTCATGGAACTTTTCATAATGATATATTATGAATTTTTTTTAGTACTCATGTTTGTTCTTAATGATTCTTTGTGATTTGATTCTAATTGCATGAGTTGATTTCTATCTAAAAGGAAGACTTCATTATTGTATGTAAATATTTTCTCTGGGATTGATCTAGGATTTTACCTTGCATGAATACTAATCTAGGAGAAACTTAAAGATCCCTAAAATTGTGTAGTCAATTAAATAGAAATTGAAAGAGCTCTTAATTGAGAGAAAGGTGGTTTTAATTAATAATTGATTATGATTAAAAATCGAAGGATTCTTTTTATTTGCAAGATAAATAACTCAAGTCTGATATATTGGTGAGTCAAATAGGTTGATAGTTCTCCACTTTATCATTATTTCATATGCATTAATACTTGTGTTAGAATCCATAACATTGATGGCGTAGACGAGTATTTTCTTAGTTCTTCTCACATTTGATATCTTATCGTCTTGCATCTGAATTTATTAAGGATTATTTTCAAAAAAAATATATTTCCAAATAAATATCTTTTAATTTCTCAATTATGAAACGAGATTAGAGAATAGGAAGTAGATAGCCCTCTTGAGATCGACAATCTTACTCATTAACTTTATTTCTTATGGACTAATACACTTTATAGCTTTATCGCTACAAATTATTCTTATCATGCGATAAAGAGAATTCTCGAACATCCTCCTCCTTGTGGGCACATGTCATTGGTTTGTGCACCACCATTGATCACTGTATTGGCGAATCTCCTAAAAGCTCATTAGCGTTTTTTCAAAGTCATTGTAAGGTCACTAATGAAATAAGTCGAAGATAAAGAACACTAATCAAATTATACTCAATGCATTGCGTTGAATTAGAGTATTGAAATCATAGTATCTCATAGAAAGAATTGAAACATGGTATTGAATGAAAAATGCCAACATCAAAGCAATTGATATTAGATAAGATGGTTTGTTGTGGCTGATGATTCTTGGCTATGTTTTTTTTTATTATGATATCGGGCTTCATAGCTCATGGAGAACTATCTCTGATATATTGGATCTTACAAGTAGTTGAGTTACAGAGGTATGATGGTTGATGGCATGTGTCATGGTTGATGCTCGTGATGGATGAAGCTTGTACATAGTTGTGATCCTTAACTTAGGTCTCTTTATTTTAGATTTTATCAAGTAGTAATACTAACGAATTAGTCATGACTTAGTATGTTTTGGAGGCACTGTGGATTGATATGATGTAACGCCCCCAAATCAGACATTGCCAAATGTCAATAATCTTGACTTTGGAGGCGCTACCACACAATATCATTACCTGTAGTTTGACCATTGACCGGTCAACTAAAGGGCCACATCATACAAATACAATATATGAAAACTAAACATCTCTGCTATATGTAAAATACTCAGTTTATTTCATCAATTCCAATAAAAGACTATCATCCAACAATAAACTATAACAGAATACTAAAGAATAGAGTTCATCATTCTCTCCTTGATAAAAACACATTAATCTTAGACCAGGATCCTCTGTCATATGCAAGTATACCATCACGAGCTGCATCATCATCAACACCATCATCAGTACCTAGATATACTCAGGGCGGCCTACAAAATTGAATAAGCAGGGGAGATAAAACCTCCCGTGAGTTTTAACACTCAATATGTAAAAGGCATAAATAAGATCATATGTGACATGGATATCAATTAACAATACTTAACAATTTCAATATATCAATGGGAACAATTCCTCATCTTTCAATCTCAATAATCCATAGATGGCAAAAGTAGCAATTCATGTCTCATCTAGCGATGTCCATATACTTTCTTTTCAATATACTTAAGCCATCATCAATATCATTCTCTATTTATCTTATCTTATATGAAGCATTCATTATCAATCAATGCGAGCCTTTATCAATGCAAGAAGATTCGGATTATCCCCTCGGTGCCGATGTGGGTCTCTCTCTGTCCATACAATAGTTCCCGAAGGAACGCAATAGTCCCCTGGAGAAGGGACGCAATAGTTCCCGAAGGAACGCAATAACAATAGTCCCTTAAGGGACGCAATAGCCGAGGGGGTCCTCCTCTTCAAGGTCAAGTTCAATCACAATCAATTCAACTTTTAAA
>LTAE01003180.1:43916-55140 GCA_001647135.1 Pontederia paniculata
ATAATAATAATAATAATAATAATAATAATAATAATAATAATAATAATAATAATAATAATAATAATAATAATAATAATAATAATAATAATAATAATAATAATGCTAATAATAATTCATTTTATGAATAATATTTGAAATAGAGCAACGAAGAAAACTTATAGAAGGAAAGAGCTTAAATTGTACATCCCAAAATTCAATCTTCTTAATGTGGCAAAACCTTTTCTCGTAGGTGCTACTACATTGCAATACTTGATCATTATTTTGACCATAACCAGTGAACTTAAGTGATATTTCAGCAGAAATACAAAATAATATAAAAGAAAGCATACTTAAGATAATTGAGGAAAGTACGAGTATACATAGTCATCCCATATAAGACTCCAATGTACATACTTTAAGTAGCATCTAGACCAATACTTTATTACAACTCAATGTTCGTCACGACATATAACATAAATAAAATAAAAGTAGACCCTATCCATTTGCAACAACCATGTCGTCGCACACCATGAATTCGCCGAGTAAGAAATCAAGTATATGTATTGGTCAATGCATGGGAGGCCATCTCCCAAAAGCTTTTGAAAAGCTTGTGTGAATAACATAACAAATGAACATAATTTTTTTGTTTTACAATAAGAACATGGCATTTTTCTTATTGAACAATAACTCAATGTATCAATAGAGTGCCTCGTATGTCAAGGTGGATCAGATGGTAGAAAATAATCAAACTTGTTCGATAGTTCGGTGAAGTATCATGAAAGCATTGGTAAATGGTAAGCATCAATAGTGACATATCATCAATCTCGATCTGTAATTCAGTGAAGTGATATGAAATCGTCGGTAATGGTAAGAATCAATAGTCCAATGCTATATCTTTAAATTAATGATCGGTAGGAATACATAGATATATGATTAGTAAATTTGGTAGGATGTAATAATGTTAATGTTAAGAATCGATAAATCAATGATCATGGAAGTTGTTCTTTCAACTTTTTTTTTATTTCTTTATAATGGAAAAGCTCTTCATTTTATAGGGTATGTCATGTAAATAATATAATCATATGCTGGTAGGTCAGTGGGAGTTCTTAACGAAGGGCACATCACACACCTTATGTGAAAATACTTTTCGTTGCACGAGAGGGAGAATCTCGCACAACAGAAATAGTGATGATGGTATTTTGAGTTCACATGTCATGTAATTTCATTGTGTTGTCTTCATTTACACTACCTGCCCCTTAGTATCAATAAATTGATAACAATGACTCCGATGCATATGTATAACATGGAATACTTCATATTTTGTCTTATCTTTATTAACATATTAGCTATCTTTTTGTATTCGATGAATTCAAGGATCATAGCGACTTACAAATTAAGTAATCAATTGATAGGAGTGTCGAGTGACTCTGAATTGGTATGCAAAAATCTTGAGTGCTAACTTGAAACATTTTTCATACTGATTATAGGATTTAGAAGTGTCAATACAATCTGTCTGCATTGCTTCATACGATCGTACTGAATAGGAGTGCTCGAAATAGAATTTAACTGATGAAATTTTGATTAGCCCGTATTGATGAATACAACCATATTGAGAAAACTGACATAATTTCAATCTCGATCGTATCGACAAATATGACCATATTAGATTAGAATATCTATGATAAGTTATACTCACAATATTTCGGCGCACACATATTTATGAATACAGCATATTGGGTGACTCTATGACATTTCGATCCGATCATACTAAGGAATATGGTCGCATTGGGATCATGATAGACTCGTTAAAATTTTAAACTTGGAATAATTTATAGAGTTATACAAGAACAAATACAATAATAGAAGAATTGGGCAAAATTGAATCATCAATTATACTTAGGCCTCTAATGTCAACATGGATGAAGCACAAATCATGTCATACCATCCCTAATCGGAAAGAGGCAGTTTACCACTAGAATAGGTAATGAGCAAATGGATACTTGTCTAATAGAAAATTGACCTGTTGCTTAATTAGTTTGTTTAATATACCTAAATTGAATAGAATAACTAGTAATGAAACACATAAAGATCTATCACAAAGACTTAATTATTGTAAAGAGGATATGTGAAAATAAATTTTCATACTTCTTACTCATATAAACATGTATGGATCAAATCGAAGGATTAAAATAGAATTTGGACTTCAATTCAAAAACTAAATTAGATTATTTGATATTTCATTGTTTGATCCCATTAAATAATCTTTTTGGCGATAGATCGTTCCATGCATTTGTCCTAACTTTGGACTGCACCACGATGTCGTCGAACTATCATTGTGTCATCGATGTCCTTCCTTGCTCCTTCTTCTGTCACCGTTCATCCAGCACGTGAGGAAGAGCAGAAAACAAATAGAGAAAATAGAGAAAAGAAAACAATGTAGTGGGAGAGAGGAAGAATAAAAAATTCTGAAGAGGACAATTTCAAGGAAACTAATATATACTAATTCCAAAAGTGTTGGAATTAATAAAATGAATTATAAGAGTTGTGGACCACCTGGTTTTCCCATATGACTATTTGTCTCCCACTTAATTCACTTTTCCCTTTAATTATTATTAATAATTTTAGTTTATTTATTTATTACTTTTTCATTGAATCGTCATGTAAGTGTTTTAGATTCATAAACAAATAGCATTAGGGAGTTAAATTTTAATCGATTGGAAAAAATTTAGGCCATAGTTGAGAATGTCGGAAAAGCACATAGTTTTTATTTTAGTTGATAGTAAAAATTTACATTAGAGTGTTTTGATGGGCTTTTTACCTGGTGAAAAACCTACGTTTTTAGCTTATTACATCGTAAAGAGAATTGATCGGTCCTCCATTTTCTACGTTTTCATAGCTACGCAAAGAGAAAAGGTGATCACGTGTGAGGCACATGAGGGGGTGGGGATGAATTGGTGTATTAAAAATCCTCGAACTATTTCTAAAGTAGTTATGTTAGCGGAAGCATACGAATGCAAATATAAACAAGAAGAAGAGAAAGAACAAACAAACAAACAATAGTTTGTTGACGAGGTTTGGCCGAACTTCTGACCTACGTCCCTGCTCCGGTCTTCTCGAACTCGAGACCTCCGAAGATCACTAAACTCCTTCTTCAAAGAGCGAAGGCTCCCTTACAACTTCTCCTTTCTTTCTCAGAGGACAAGGAGACAACTTCTTACAAGTTTACTTTTGAACTCACACTTCCTTCTATCCTGGATTCGTCACTTGAATGCTCAGAAGGAGGAACTAAGGCTTTTCACTCCAGCTCTCAATAGCTAATTTTGCCAAAATTACTTCCCAAGACTCTTGGAATTACAATATATACTCTGCACAAACAACCTAATCTTTCACTCAGAAAACTAGACGTTAATGCAAGTACAGTACCCTTCACCTACCCCTCGATCGTTCGTTGCCTCTGCCTCGGTCGACCACTGCTCTGGTGAAGTCTTCACTTGAACTGCTGTATGGTGCTCCAATCGTCCACCGTTCACCCTCGAACTTTCGTAGTTCAGAGTCTGAAGCTTTTTTGCTACGTCAAGCTCCTTCGATCGTCCGCCAAACCTTTCACCGACTGATCTTGACTTGAGTTCACTTCTTCAACTTGTCTCTAGTCGTCCGATGATTGCACATCAATCTTCTCGGACGTCGACTCTTTAGTTGAAGACTTCTGTAAAGCTCCTTCGGTCATCTGCGCTTCATCTTCGGTCGATCGATCTTGACTTGTTCCAACTACAACTCTTCTCTGGTCGTCCGCTCATTGCACACCAATCGAACGTCCACTCTTCGGTTGAAGTTATCTATCAAGCTCCTCCGGTCGTCCGCTCTTCATCTGCGATCGCCCGACTTGACTTTGTACCACCATCAACTCATCTTTAGTCATTCGTTGATTGCACACCTATCTTCTCGGACATCCGCTCTTGAGTTGAAGTCATCTGTCAAGCTCCTTCGGTTGTCCGCTCTACATCTGCGGTCGCCCGACTTGACCTTGTACCATCTTCAACTCTTCTCTGGTTGTCCGCTGACTGAACACCAATCTCTCGGACGTCCACTCCTTGAGTTGAAGACCTTTATCAAGATCCTTCGGTCGCTCGCACTTCATCTTCGGTCGACCCACTTGACTTGTGCCAGCACCTTTGACACTTCCTTGGTCGTCCGCTAATCCTCCCTGAATCCTTTGGACCTCCACTCTTCATCTCTGAGTACTTCGGGCGACCGCTCATTCTTCACTGAGATCTTCGGACGTTCGCTCTCTATCTTTACTCAGTACTTTGGTCGTCCGCTCATTCTCCACTGAGATCTTCGAACGTCCGCCAAATCTTCTTCTGACATTCTTCAGACTCCCGCTCATTTTCCACTGAGATCCTCACACGTCCTTTCTTCCTTTTGGCATTCTTCGGACGTCCTCTGACAACTCTTCGGATTCCTTGGACGTCCACTCTTCCTTCTGTCAGATGGACTGGTCGACCGCTGCTTTGTCTCTTCAGCTCTAAGACAACCTTTGTCTCCTCATCGATCGTCCGCTCATCCTGCGGTCAACCTATCTTCAGTTCACCTCGGACTTAACAAACTTTTGGACGTCCACTTGTCATCACACCAAGACATCGGACGACCTTTGTCTTCATCTGAGATCCCTCGGTCATCCACTTTTCATCTTCGGTCGACCGATCTTCCTTCTATCATTACTTTGGTTGTCCGCTACTTTAACTCTTGAGCCTACGGATGTCCATTCCTTCATCGACAATCTTTCAGTCGTCCACTATCTTCACTCTGAAACCCTTGGACGACCATTGTCTTCTTTCTTAGCTCTTCGGTCGTCCACTCTTCATCTTCGGATGACCTTTCCTTCTTTAGCCATATCATCTCTTTGGTTGATTCTCAACACAGGGCGTCCACTTCTCCTTGGACCGTCCGTTCTCCAACCTATGTACTGTTGATGTAGAACCTTCGGTCGCCCACTGTTCTTCACCGGGCGACCTTTCTTGTTCAACCTTGTCTTTGGTCGTCCACACGACAACTTTGGTCGACCACTCGGTACTTAGCTCCATCTTTTCAGTCTTTGTTCTTCAAATCGGTCGACCACTTAGCATCCTTTGAATGACCACTGCACACTTAGGATTCTTCCTTTATGTCTTCTCTGTGCATAGGTCATCCGTTCTTCAACCTTGGTCGACCTATCACTCTCTGAACATAAAAATCCTGTCTTTCAAAGATCATTTCAACAAGTTCATTAGTACTGACTAAGTTCCCTCACAAATTTATGATCACCAAAATAATCTCAAGATCCTAGATGCAACAATCTCCCCTTTTTGATGATTATAAATTTATGAGTGAACTTAGGATTAGTTATAACCATAAAAATCATACAGAAATTTAACTAATCAGAAATGCTCCCCCTTAATTATATATCTCATTTTGTTTTTTAGAAAATTCTCCCCCTCAACCCATGCATATATTTAAGACATGTAAAACAGAAATGTTCTGCAATTTGTTTTTAACACTTTTCATTTTGAAGCATACTACCGAAGTTATCTTTGCACAACACTTTTTTTATAAAAGAACTATGATTTCATTTTTGAAATCAAAATGTCATACAAGAAGAAATATCATTCATTACAAACATTCAGACTCAACAAATAATAATATACATTTAAGTCATTCAGACTTAAGATGTTTTGACTAGAAAAAAGATTAAGTACACAATACAACTATCTATCTTAATTTTTCTGATCCTGATCTTTCTTTTTTCTCTCAGAGGAAGAAGAACTAGTTGATTCCCTTTCTATGTCCTTAGTGATCCTAGTTGTTTCATTTAGTATCTTGGTCACAAATTCTTCCATCAAGAAGTGGATACTTTCATCTTGCTCAGCAACCAGGTCTTGAAACTCATCCACTATCCCGTCTCTCATAGTTGCTGCTTCAGTAGTAGTCTGGCCACTTTGCACCTCAATAGATGCTTGTTCAGCTAGTACTTCAATGTTTGTATGACCAGCTTCTTCCTCTTGTGCATGAATACTGTCTTGATCGGCTGCTGCAATTTGAAGGTCAATGTCTTGCTCAGCAGCTCCTTCTTTGTCAGCAGCTTCTCCCGGTTCTGTGACACCAGGCTCATTCGCTTGCCTTTGATCTCCATCAACATGAGCTTCCTCTTCAGGAACTTCCCTGTTTTCCACCTCTTGAACCTCTTTTAGAATGGATTCAAGTCTCTCCCCTGCTGTGGGCTTAGCTACAGGTTGTTCACTCCTCAGACTAGTCTCTCCCCCTTTGTAATTATCAAAAGGAGTCTATGCATCAAGCTCATAGCCAGCAGCTCTCATGAAACCATCCATAACTTCTCACCATCGACGGGCTTGATTATGATGAGCCTGAAAATCTTTACTGACTTCAGCACCCTCGAACTGCTCTTCTTCCACTTTCTTTATCAGCTCAAGTACTTCACTTAGTTGACTAGACATTGTGCTGAGTTGGGTTGACATGATGTCCACTTTGGTGCAAATAGAGGTCCAATCTTCTCTACTTGGAGGCCATGCAACTGAGATAGAGGAAGTGCAGACTGCAATGGAAGGGTTCCTATGTGACTCAGTATTTTGTAGGGATGTAGTTGCAGCTGTGGAGGGATTCTGGTACTCAGAAGTAGAGGGAAACTTAGTGGGTTGAGGAGTGTCTTTTGTGAGTTCTTTTCTGGTCAAGGTCACTAAAGAGATCTTATCATTCTTAGTAGGGAGAAGGACCTCTTCATTATCAGCAAACCTAAATCTAAGGATTTTGCGAACCATGAGGGTGATAAGATTTTCACAATATAGACGAGCACCCTTGGTCCATTTAGAATGTACCTTCTCTTTGGTTTTGATTAACTGATACATGAGAAGGTTTCCTATAGAAATTCTAGGAGCTATAGGATCGACAAGGTTTGCAAGCATGACTTAGTCAAGGAGATTTACTCATGTGTAGTGATCAGCCCTAGAAAGAACTATATGGGTGATAATGTGATGGACAATTTTCATGACAGGGGAAAGATACTTATGGAAAGATCCTTGAACAAATGTGTCTACTTGTCCTCCACTCACAGCTAGTGCAACTTGATTTTGGGTATATGTGGTGTGAGGCCAATGCATTGGAGCAAGTTTGATATGGGAAAAACTCGGAGTGTCAAGGATTTCATTCAATTTGGACTCTGTTATGGAGAAATGTTTGCCATGTAGGTAGGATTTGATTTCTTCATATGCGTCATCATAGGCGAGATTGACATAGAAGTATTTCACGACATTAGGATAGACTGATTGGTCAAGATTAAGGAATTTGATCCAGTCACATTACTCAAAAGTTTTTTTTAAACCAGGAAGCTGAAGGCTTTCCTAGTCAATGGAGTGGAATGATTCGACTGCACGTTGTTCATTATAGAAAATTGAGAATTGACTTTGAGCCTTTTTACTAACATACCACCGGGAACTAAAAATAGGGTCCGTTGAAGTGGGGTTGTCAATAGCTGGACTCTCATTGAGAGGAGTTTCGGCTTTGTCAACTTTTTCTTGTGGTATGGAAGAGGACAATTCATCTACTTGGTTGACTGTCTGGGAAGATTTTACGAGTCTACGTCTCTTAGTGGGTTTCTTAATAGGTGACATGACTCTAATGGATATGAAAGAACACACAAATTTAGGGTGTCAGGAAGGAATTAGTAAAGGAGAGATGAAATGATTTGATTCTGTGAAAGAAATACATTCACAACAAAATTAAATCTCGTTAGTGTAGTAAAACCTTGATAAACCCTAGTAAGAACCTAGAAACTGAGTTTTTGCGAGACAAGAATGGAGTTTTTAGGTTTACCTAGATGTTCGAATCTGTGTTTGAAGATGCTTTGATCGCTATTAATCCCTAGGAGCTCCAAAAGATTTGAACACGAACTCGGAGGGAAGACGACGGAGGAACGCGAAGGATACGAATGATCGTCCTTTTGAGTATTTTCCAAATATAATAACGACTAAGTATGACCCACTATATATATATGGTGCTCGTGATATCGGACGTCCGAAGTAGATGATGGGTCGACTGAAGTAGAGAGGTTTGTTAAGTTATGATCACAATGGTCGTCCTATGATTTCAATGGACGACCTTTGGTTGCACTAGTCTTAAGTCATAAATTGATTTCGATCGTCCGAAGTAAGAATAACAAACGTCCAAAGTCCTAAGCATTATCAGGCATTCACAACATAGGACGCCCTTTGTTTGTTCGCTGGTCGATCGAACTTAGTAGGAACTTGGATTGGTCGCCCGAAGTTATCAATGGGCGTCCGCTACTTGAGGGATGGTATTTCATGATTTATTACGGATGCCTGGAGACTTTCAGTGTGCGTCCGCTGGTCAGGATCACTAGATATTAACAATGTGTTTCGGACGTCTGAAATGTGAGTAGTTGACGTCCGAAGTTAACCTGATACTTAACCACTTTATCAGTTGCTATTCAAGGTTCTTTATATTTTGGCTTAGGGTAGATATCTAGGAGAAAATAAAGATTTGTCATGTATGTGTTGCAACACATTCAATTTATAACTTTATTAATCAGTGATACTCACATAGGCAAGTCACCAATAGGTTAAGTTGTTTTACTGAAAACCTAAGTCCAACATTCCAAATTCTCTCTTTAGTACGTTACACCTATCTCCTCCCAAGAGTCTTGTAAATATATTGGCTATCTCTCAATCGTGACATGTTCTATTGACATGGTTACTAATGATACAGTGCAGGCATGAAGATTCCAAACATGCCTCTGCATAATTTCTGATCTACACTCTTTTCTTTCTCATCATTTTCAAGTATAGTGAGAGTACTCATGGGAGTAGCACTGGTTTTACAATTTTCCATTCCAGATTTCTCTGACGTCTCCTTTGTGTATTTTCCTTGGTTCAGAATTCCCTCTTTAATTTGCAAGTCAAGAAAATAGGTGAACTCTCTTACTAGGCTCATTTCAAACTATTTATGCATGAGACTTTCAAATTCTTTACACATTTGGGAATTTGTGGATCCATAGGTAATGTCATTCACTATCATTCCCAAAATATCTTAAGAATGAAATTGTATCCACTTTTTCTTTTGAAAACTCATTTTCGAGAAGAAATGGGCTTAATCTCTCGTACAAAGCTCTAGAAGCTTGCTTTAGCCTGTATGGTGCCAAAAAAAAAATTATGCACAGAAAAATTTGTTAATAAACTTTTCTTATCTCCAATAATATTTTTCGAAAGAATGTGAAGACATTTGTCTTCAATTTTTTGTTTAGTGATAAGCAACTCAATTCTTTTCTGGTTTTCCTCATCCATTACAACAATCTCATTGGTTGTGATTTTCCTGAGTTTAGAATCTCCCTCCTTAAGAATAAGCTTATCTAGGTAGTGATTGTCCTTATTGTCCTCTTCTATGAGTTTAATATTTTCAAGTTGATCAATGACATTGTCAACCTCATTGAAAGTGACATATATTTGATTCTTTAGCTATTAGTGTTCATTCTGTTGTGCACTATATAGATTTACTGAGGTTGAGTATCCCAGAAAGAGTGCTTCATCATTTTGTTCATCAAATTTTCCTTGTTTGTTCAAGGTTCTCAAGACAACGCATTTGCACCCAGTCACTCCAGATTATAAGATGTTTGGTATTTTACCATACATCATTTCAAACAGATTTTTTTCTACAGGGATCTAATCAATACTTTGTTTTGAATCATATCAGGAAGTGTTGACAGTTTCTGCCCAAAAGCATTTGGGCAGCTTGCTTTAACTAAGCAATGCTAAGCAAGGCCCTAGCCATCTCAGTTTAGATTATATTCTTCCTCTTAACTACTCCATTTTGTTGTGGAGCTCTTGATGTTGAGAGTTTGATGAAGCATTCCATTTCTCATAGAATTCTTCAGACCTTAAGTTTTCAAAATTCACTTCCATGATCACTCCGAATCTTGGATATTTTCAGATTCAGTTTATTCTGAATTCTATTCGCAAGAATAATAGACATGTCAAAGGTTCCACTAGTCTGTGCATGTCTCTACAGTTTAAGTGTTCTAGTTTCATATGCCATGTTTCAAATTTATCATGCATACCATTTAGGCATTTTTGATTAGGCAAATCATCAAATAAGAAAAACATACACGTCTTGATGCCTTAATCCCATATGCAAAACTTTTTCAGTGTCATTACATGGTAAGCATTTGTTTTGTTCAAATCTAACAATGTAATTTTTGTAACATAGTTGGCTGATTTTTAACAAGTTATGTTTTAAGTTTCCTACTAGTCTTACATCTTCTAAAAAAAACTACGTTACGAGTTTTTCAATGTTATCTTTACCAAGAATTTTCCTTTGGTTATTGTCCCCAAAGACTACTCTACTGTTTTGTTTCTTGAGAAGTCACTATCAGGATATCATCTTGTTGATTTCTTTTGGTACCCTGCAAGAACAACACAAATTTTGTCTTCGGTACCCAAGGTGCTTTGGGTCCAAAGTTGTTAGTGCTAAGAGTTCCTTTAGGAACCCAGATTTGTCTAACTTTTAAACTCTTTTTAGCTTTACAGTTAAAACTATAATGTCCTAATTTATTACATCAGAAGCATGTAACATTCCTTGTATACATTTTTCTATGGTTATGATGAGCATAAGTTTTTCTTGTTTCCATAATTTGTGCATTTCTGCGAGTGTGCAGATTTTTTGTTTTAACAGAATTGTTATTTACATTAACAGGAGTAATATAAGAGTGAGAATGTACATAACCATTTCTATGCATATGAATAGGTTTAGTGTTTCTATGATACATGAAAGCATAATTGTTTTGCTTTGGCTTAATTTCAGAATTTCTATATCTTACATTTACATTTTCTTTTGATGACCATTCAGTATTCTTATCAACAATAACATGTTCAAAATTTCCAGCAGTTTTAACTTCATTCAAACATGTAGAAGTGCTAGGAGAGTTTGTATCAAAATAGTGTGAGACTTTTATGAAAGTGGTTGTTTGGGATACATTATCACTAAAAGAGTCAAAACCTAACCCTTTCTTATTTAAATGACTCTTATGTTGGGACAACATCAAATCTAGCATCTTTCCACCATAAGAAAATGTTTCAAAACTATTTTTGACTTTTAGCAATTCTATTTTTAGGGAACTAATAGTATTGACATGCTTTTCTAGTTCATCATTGGATGTTAGTACTTTGGCATTCAATTCAGAAAT
>LTAE01003181.1:2781-13573 GCA_001647135.1 Pontederia paniculata
TTGGGCATTGGCCGTGGTAGTGCACCACCACTGGCAGTCAGCGTACTTGGAAGACTCATGAGCGATTAAGTTAAAGGGACCAGAACACATTAATGAGATAAGATCCAAGATTGCTAAATAAATTCATATTAAAGTACTTACACTAATACATGATTTCATGTATCTTGTTTATGTCCTGATACTGTTCCAGGACATGTGGATCCTATCTATATTCTGATGTTGTTCCAGAACATTACATATAATCCTGATGTTGTTCGAGGATATGTTGATCCTATCTATGTTCAGATGCTGTTCCAGAACATGATATATAATCCTGATGCTGTTCCAGGATATTCCCTGAGGCTGTTTCAGGGTAGTTTATTTCTGAATAATGATAACTCTATTTGATGTTGATCCAAGATAGAAGGTAGGTATGACCCTTGATGCTGTTCCGTGAGAGTATGACCTTAACCTTATATTTAGAGCAGGCTTAAAGCATGATATGACCATCGATTCGAGTAGAAAGGCTTGACTAAATTCCATCTTCATTTTCATATCTAATTGCTTATTTTATGTACTTGTTGCCTTACATACTGAGCGTTTTATGCTCATGGGATATTGTTTCTCCTATGTTGAATCTCACAAGTAACTAGGCTGTGGTGGATTCCTGATGATGGTGGTGTGTGCGATAGCTGATGCTTGTGGTGGATACTCTCTGCACATGGATGAGCCTTTGAGTCTTCTTTATCACTATGTAGCTGATGCTTGTTGAGAGACATGTAGACTCTTTATCTATTTATCTTCTGCGTGTTATACATTGGACCCTTTTAGTCATTCTAGTCTTGTTTCATTTTTCTACATTTATTCTGAAATTTTGTTGCCTAGTCAAAGGGTTAGAGCATCGTCAGTCAAAATAGCGTCCCAGGTCCACATCTTCGGGGTGTTGATTTGGGGGCGTTACAGTTATTTTCTGCCAAGATGTTATACTCCTTGTTGTTGAGAGATATGTAGACTCTTTATCTGTTTATCTTCCGCATGTTATCCATTGGACCTTTTTAGTCATTCCAGTCTTGTTTCATATTCCTGCATTTATTCTGAAATTTTGTTGACTAGTCAAAGGGTCATAGCATAGTAAGTCAAAGTAACATCTTCAGATCCACATCTTGACCACGTGGCGGGGTGTTGATTTGGGATGTTACAGTCAATATCTATTACATAAATATTAATGCTATCTTTTGTTGCGATAACTAAGTTTGGTTTTCTCTTACTGTTGGGTGGGTCCAAATTCGAAGCTAAAAGATTCTAAGAATTATTAGCTTCGAATTTGATTTGTGAAGTTTCACATCCATCTAAATACTGGAGATGATGCTAATAAGTCTAGATATCAATTTATTGTTTATTATGCTATTTATACTATAGTGCTATAAAATAGACATGTGATATTAATTAATAGCCTACATATGAATGACAAGTGACCACTACTAGCAATAATTAAAATATCTCATACGAAACTTAACTCAGACACAAGCTTTCCGAATTATGATGTAAGTATTTTCGTTGTTGTCACAAATTTCATAATTAATTGGATTGGATAGGATAAAATATCTTTTTGGAGAAACTTCGCATGAGTTTTATCGTTATCTTGGATAGCATATGTTTTCTAATTTTATGATAGATTCTTATCATATGAGTCAACTCTACTTAATTGCCATTGAATTTTCCTTGGCATAACTTTCAAATTACATTTTTTACACACTTTGAAAGTGTTTAATCTTGTACTTTGCAATCAGAGTGAAACTTCTCCACGTTTTATACAGCCAAAAATGCATAGGATGAATGTCAACTTGTGCTGTACTACTCTATTATTGCTAATGAAGTGTTATAATTATTAATCAACCTCCTTGTACCAGTAATGTTTTGTGCAATCCTTGACCCCTTGATCTTGATGCAACAATCTTTCTATTCAACTAATGCTAAAAAAATAATGGTTTTTAGGGTCTGTTTGAATTGAATGTAAAAGAAGGTAAAGAGACAGAAGGGAAGAAAAAAAATCAGACTTTTAGATAAAATTTTAAGAGACCGAGAAATTTCCCTCCTTTCCTTTTTTTTTTGAATCTTTATTCAATCTTGATTTGGGATGTAGATAAATATACTTTTTTCTATAAAATAATTAAGTGCCCTATATTTTACCTTCTTTTCTCTTCCATACTTCTCAGCAGATTAAATCCAAACGATATTAAATATTTTCCTCCTCTTACCCTCTCTTGATCTCTTCGATTTAACTTGATGAGACTTTATCCAAACGAAGGCTTGTAAAGTTTGGCAATATGTAAGTTAATATCTTACTTGTATCATTCTCGAGTTAGACAAAAAAAATCTTAAAAGCCGTCACAAATTTAATGCACTTTTTAATTATGGAAAATTAGTTTCTACGTTAATCTCTAACAAAATTAATATTGAAGAAAAAACTTTTTTTTTCTCGGTATTGAGTTAAAGAATATAACTATTCCAGTGGGATAGAACAACTACATGCATAACCATTTGATTCTTCTGATTAGCAAATTAAGATAATAAGACCTCGTTGGAAACGTGAACTAGGTCAACTTGTGTTTGATTTTATCAAACGATTAATATTTGACGGAATCAACATGAAATCTCGTGTCTTTAAACTTTGGGTCATGTGACTCCAAGTTCAGAAGTTTGGTTTCTTATTTTTTTAAGAACCAATTAATTCCTGCAAAACACAAGAATCATTTTTTTATTTATCTTTTTTTATGTAAAAGTTTTTTTCTTTTATCTTTCTTCACTCTTTATTTAATTCAATTAACTTCTATTTTTTATTTATTAATTATTAAATATTATAAAAAATTACTATTATTTTTAAATTTAATAAGCATTTTTTACTTTTTGTTATTATTTTCCCTATATTATTTTACTTATTTAACTTTTCATTATTTTTTTTATAATTTAAATTTAACTAATTATTTTATTATATTATACGTAATATTTAATTTATATCATTTATTAAAATTATTTTACTATATTATCTTAAATATATTACATAAAAATAATGTATTATTATTAGTTTTTTATTTAATTAAACTTATTATCTTCACTAAAAAAATATTGGTTCTTATTTATTCCTACATCTTATCCAAACACATTAGAATATTAAATCAACTTTTTTTTAATTTTTATTATTATTTTTTTAATTCATTCAAACACTCATAAAATTAATCTATCAAATTGATTAGTTCTTAAAATTCTATAGAACTTAAGTTCTCAAATTCAAATGACATTTAAAAGTTACATAGTCGATACTATGGCGAAAAATTTATTGAGTAAATCGATTCGTAATTAAATTAATTAAATGATAAAATATTTCGAATGTTAGATTTTTTTTATTGAAAATTATTAATTTAACTAGCAATTGCTTTGACGAATAGGCATTTTAAATCTTATTAGAATATGCAAATTCAAATTTCAAAAAAAAAAAAACTTTTAAAATAACTTTCAAAATCGTTACTAAAAAACGACGAATATATATATGACGAAAAGATAAACTAATGGTCAGTAAACCGGGAAAAAGACAATCCACTAACTGCTCCTTTGCATGCGCAATACTTCACAATCCCAAATTTATTGGAAACGTAACATAAAAGAACAATTAAAAAGAAACAAACAAGCAATGTGGGACCATTAATAATGCAATCAAACAATACATAAATATTTCATATTTACGAATTGTTGGCTGGTAGCTGAAGTTTAAAGCGAGAGTTCATACTTCAAAAACGTAAATTAATCCGATATACTTTATATTTTCGGCACTCGATTGTATATATATATATCGATTGATTGAGATAGGATGATAAAGAGTTTTTCATATTCATTTTTTAAAATATATTTTTTTAAAATCTTATTTATCATAATCATATATTCAATTTAAGATTATTTAGATTAGTTGAGTATTAGTAGTTTCTAATCTTCTGAGTAAATATATATATATATATATATATATATATATATTAAGTTATGGTATTATGAGAATAATATGTGTTAAAAGAGCGGGTGATAATTTAATTGATGCCATCAATTAAAGTGAAGTTAATTGATGGAAGATGATTCACAAAGTTTGTCATATTTAACGGAGTTGGTCGTTACGTCTACGCCTCAAATGCGCCATACTTTGTGGCCAGTAGACAAAGAGGAGTGCTCCTGTGCACTGTGATGCCAGCAGCTTCACCCATGTCGATGTCCTCGGCCGCCACTCCGGCGGGCAGACTCCAATTGAAGCAGTACAAGAGGCTGGCGAGCCCGAGCTCCGTCATAAGCAGGCCCAGGTTCATGCCCAGGCAAATCCTTCGCCCTTCTCCGAACGGCAGGAGCCTGAAGTCATGGTGGCTGCTCATCTCAATACCACTGCTGCTGCTCCTGCTTGAGCTCTGATCCGCCATGAACCTTTCGGGTAGGAACTCTTCCGGCCTCTCCCATGAAGCTGGATCCCTTCCAATGGCAAAGGCGTTAACGAAGATGGTGGTCTTGGGCGCGACGTCGTACCCCTGCAACTTGAACCCGTTTATGGACTCCCTCGGAATGAGCAGCGGAGCCGGAGGGTGCAGCCGCATGGTCTCCTTGATGACGGCCTTGAGGTAGCGAAACTGCCGGAGGTCGCTCTCCTCCACCTTCCCTTTCCTTCCGACGACGCTTCTCACTTCATCCTGCGCCCTTTTCATGGCCTCCGGACGCCTCATGAGGTGCGCCATCGCCCACTCCACTACCGTCGACGACGTGTCCGTTCCCCCGGTAAAAACGTCCTGCAAATCGAACAAAACACTTATAAAGATATGATAAGATTGCAGCAAGGAAATCTATAGATATCGGCGTTGTACTGCGTACCAAGAGGACTGCTTTCACTTCGCGTTCCGTCAGGTCCTTCGCGTCCCTGGCGCGGAGCAAAGCGTCCAACAGGTCGCCTCCGTGATCATGTTCTTCGTGTTCCTTGATGAGTTGCTGCAAGAAGCTTTGCACCTCGAGGAAGGTCTTCTGGAGCCTACGGCGCATCCCCGTGAGCACGTCCATCCACGCAAGCAGCGGGAAGTAGTCGCCCAAGAAGAACCCGCCGGCGACGGCTTGGGTCTCGTCCAGGAGGCGGTAGAATCGGTTCCCTCCGAGGTCGTCGCAGCTTTTGTGGAAGGCCGTCCTGCAAATGATGCTGTTGAAGAGAAAGCGGGACGCGTCGCTCACGTCCACCACCGGCGAGTCCTTCGTCATCCGGGAAGCAATCCACCTCATCGTCTGGCCCGTCTCTTCCTCCACGGTGGACTTCAACGAGATCACCTTCTTGCCGCTCAGGAACTCCTCCCGGCAAATCCTGCGCCGCTCCTTCCACCGATCGCCGTAGGGAGCGAAGGCGATGCCCGAGTAGCCGTTGGACAATTTGTGGGCCGGAGTGCTGATGGGGCGGTCGGCACAGTCCAAGTCGTGAGTCCTGAACACCTCTTTGGCCGCCGCCGGAGAAGAGACCACCAAGGCGGGGACGCGACCGAGTTTAAGCTGCATGACCGGGCCATGTTGCTTGGACAGCTCCCAAAGGGACCGGTGGATGTTACTACTGCCGGCGAGCTGGTGGAGGTTGCCTATTATGGGAAGCTTCGCCGGCCCCGGAGAGAGCTTTGAGTCTGAGCTCACATTTTTGCTCCAGAATAAGAACAGGTACAGGACTGGAAGAACGAATAGGAGGCCGAGCAACACCAATGAAGCAGGAGACGCCATTACATTTCAGTGCATCATCTCGTATCTATCAATCTCATATATATACCGAATAACCAAGGCCCCGTTTGGTTAGAAGCTTAACGTTATTGAATTATTTTTTTAATCCATCAATTAGTCTCATTCTCTTATTTTTCTATGCATTATTAATGCTGTGGTGCTCATTTGATAAAATAAAATACTATTTAATTCGAATATTGAAAATAAGATTTTAATTTTGATTTTATTTCCTAACCAAGGCACAAGAATTTGAGGATAGAAAGAGCTCTCACGTTTGAATCCCTTCAGAATATTAAATATTTGTAGTCCAATATTTTCGTTTCACCGTCATAAAGCAATAAAGACTAATGTGTGAAATGAAAATTATCCCTCCGCCTCCTTTCCTTTGATATTTGTACACTTTCTACTAATTAATTCTAATTTACTATTTTAGAAAAATTATGATGACAATCTATAGAATAAAAATCTTTTAAGTAGATTGAATATGGAGAAATATACCTTTATTAAAAAAAAGGTCCACGGCCATAGTTTTCTTATTTTAATTGGAGGACAAAATAAGTTTCACAAAGAAAAAAAACTTGCACTTTGACCATTCCTAACAATTATAACTCTAGTTATTGTAAAAATCTAATATAATAATAAGAAAATTCAATACCAAATAGGAACACAAAAATTGCTAGTGCAACTAGTGGTGTGGAATTAATCGAGGACTTGGGATCCTTTTGTTTGTTTGTTTCGTAGTCTCCATTTTTGAAATCTAACTTGCATGGGCATGCGACTTTAATTTTTCAAACGTCATTGACATCGACATTGGTTAAGTAATGAATCTTATCTCAAGTTTAAACTTCCACACGATTAGCGCAAACGCAAATAATATATTGTTTATTTTTCTATAAAAATTTTGGCATTTTATTAATTGTTGATGAAACATTAATTTTAGAATATTTTCTTAATGAAAAGAGAGAAAATAATAAAAGGAGAGCTCATGACTTAAGATTATATAGTCATTTTTGAGATAAATAATATTAACCGTCATTGAACTTTCATGCATTCTCATTTTAATCACTAAACTTCATTAGAATTGTCATTCAACTTAAAAAAATTTCATTCACAGTCATTTTAATCGGCTATCATCAGTTTCTAGGTTGCCGCGCTTATGTGACATCCACAAGAACAATTTCTCTCTCTATACGTCGATTCATAATATTATAAGATTTTTTCTCTCTCTTATATGAAAATAAATAATATTTTTCATTAAACTAATTTATCTTACTAAAGGAAAATAAAAATTAAAGTGAGTCCTCTCTATCTCTCTCTCTGGAGGGGCAGCGGCCCCTCTCTTCTCCCTCGCCGAAGACGAAGGTGAAGAGAGGAGGGGAAGCTGCCCCCTCTCTTCTCCCTCATTGGAGACGAAGGAGAAGAGCAGTTGTCCCCCTCTCTTCTCCCTCGCCCTCGGCGGAGACGAAGGAGAAGAGAGGAGGGGGCAGCTGCCCCCTCTCTTCTCCCTCACCGGAGACGAAGGAGAAGAGCATATGCCCTCCTCTCTTCTCCCTCACCGAAGACGAAGGAGAAGAGAGGAGCTCTTCTCCCAAGTCGGAGACGAAGAGAGGAGGGGGCAGCTGCCCCCCTTCGCTGCCCCCTCTCTTCTCCCTCGCTAGAGATAAAGGAGAAGAGAGGAGCTCTTCTCCCAAAAGAAGAGAGGAGGGGGCAGCTGCCACCTCTCTTCTCCATTGCCGGAGACGAAGGAGAAGAATATCGACATGGAGGAGAGATAAGCTGCTTTCGTGACCTCCACATACGATGGCCGTACGTGAAAAGTTTTTCAAGTTGGATGATCGTCGCGTTATAAATTGAAGTCTAATGTCTGCAACGAGATAGAGGATAAAGTTGGATGATCGTTCGCGTAAGTTGCCCATCATTTTTATATCCATTCACTTACACAAATTTTTTTATTAAAAAAATAGTTTTGAAATGAATATTTTTTTGTTAAAGAGAAAATTTTAAAAATACATAAAGATGTTCTGCAATTTGAAAACTCATTATGTGATGATAAATTATTAGGAAAAAAAGTGAGAAATGTGACATAAAACACATTAAATAATTATTTTCACTTAACTACAGACTTATTTTTATTTTCACTCCTGAAAAAAAAAAACTTACTTACACTCACTTTTAACTCCTCTAAACTATGAGATTTTTTTACTTTAGTCCACTGTCGTTATGTTAATTCTTTTTTTTCTATTTATCAAATTGCATTTGAACCGACGTTATCATTTGGAAAGAAAAAGAGTAAACAATCTAGTATTGTACCCTAAAAGTACGTATTCTTTTTATTTTCTTTCACTTTGAAACGCTCAAGTGCATATTCAACATTCTTTTTTCAAAACATAGTAAACATGTAAAAGTGTAATTGGATAAATTAAAAAGGTTAAAAGTTAAAAAGAAACTGGGGGTGGGATAAGGTGAATTTTCTTTTACAGTACAAGGGAAACAAATGAGTAATCTTTTAAGTCCCTGGTCGAAAGAGGAAGAATCCTAAAGTTTCATTTTCCTAAAATGTGAAGTTTTTCTTTTTTTATTAAATAAAAAATTACTTTTTATAATAATTTTAAAAAATAATGAAATATGAAAAGTTAACATATTTGTGCATAGGTACAAAAATCAACATATCATTTATGGAAATATAATCCATGCAACTTTAAAAATCAATATATTTTTTAACGAAATAGTACTTCACTTTTCATTATTTTGCACATATGTTCAATAATTTACAACTTTTGTGTTGTATATTTATTCATAACTGTTAATTGTGTTCATATTTATGTTCACACTATGTGTTCACATTTAGGTTCACGTATATGTTCATATTAAAAGATATGCATCTTATAAAAGGGTGTGTTCTTTGGACAAAAAGAACTAAATGCACATTTTGGTAATGCAATGTTTATAGTCTATAAATAGGCATTTCCTTAAAGCATTTTATAAGGAACAATTAATAAGATAAAATGACTTATTTTATAAAGAAAGATCAGAATAAAGGTAAGTTTTTATAAGTCATTTTCAAATCAATCATGTAGAAAGTTTCTTAGCATTTCTAATTATGAAATTCATAAGGTTTTATTGTATTGTTATTAATCATAAGACAACTAAGTAAAAGAACGAATCTATTTAAAAAATAGTGACCTAGTCATGCCTAGAAGCTTTACTATTCATCATCTTGATCCTCCTATTCAAAAGTTCCAATAATTTTAAAGATATATTTCAAAGGAGTTTCAAGATATGAATAATTGGTTTAAGGTTATGAATCTATATCGTGGTCGATACTAAGCATGCTTGCGGCTTTCGAATATAAAAGTGTGACCTTCATATATAAAAATATATCCACATTAATTGACAAATATAAAAGTGTGAGCTTCAAATATGAAAATATATTTATATTTTATACTCTACAATAATTGACAATATTATAAATATATTTAGGTGGAATTACTTCTACAATATATCAAATATATTTATATATGTTATCGTAGTAATTCCACCTATATAAATATATTTATATAGGTGGAGTATATTTGTCAATTCCACATATATATTTATATTTGTCAATTCCACCTATATACTCCACCTATAAATATATTTGTCAATTCCACCTATATGTTTGTGCCAAGTATATTTGTCAATTCCACCTATAAAATATATGTTATCGTAGTAATTCCACCTTTTATAGAGTAATTCCACCTGTATAAAATATTATTGATCGAGTCGACAATATATTTATATTTTATACTCTTCAAATATGGATCAATATATGTTTTCGTAGTAATTCCACCTATATGAATGTAGGAGTGGTGTCGATTAGATCAAGAATTTTAGATATTTATTCTTGTAAATATTCAAGAAGTCCAAGACGAACACATGATAATTGTTAAAATAAATTATCCCTTTGATTTGGATAATGTATGATTATGAGTGTAGTTTTCCGATTTTAACACAAGAAGTGAAGGATATATGTGTCTGTGTTTTTTATTTTTTTATTAAATATATTCATAAAAGTATGATTATTAGGAGTGTATGTTTGTATTTGTATTTAAGTGAAGGATTTGGATAAGGTATGATTATGAGTGTAGGTTTTTTTTAATTTTTTTATTAAATAATATTTTTTTTCTTTTATGACCAGTTAAATATCTTTAATAGATATATTATATCGGTGTAAAGTATAACTGAAAGAAATAAAAGGAGGGAAACTATATTTATTATGTCCTTGGTCTCTATTTGGTTTTCTTTATCTGCTTTCTGGATGAATTTAAAAGCTTGAAGCTGAGACATTGTCAATCAATTTGATGTTGCTTGTTTCTTTACATAATACCAAAAAGCCCAACTTTCAAAACCAAGTAGGTCCAACAAGAAAAAATACGAAACATTGCACGTATAATATTTTTTAATAAAAGAATGAAAAATATGTGCGGACGGAAAAAAGGTGGTTGATGAAAAAAAAACGAGAGGTTGTGTGCACAAAAATAAAAATATATGGCCCACAATCATATTTTTCTTAACTTATTTGGATTTACTCATATGAATAATCCTATTATTCTTATAACACCCATAAATACTTTTCTAATTAAAATGATATAAAATTATTAACATGGTAATGTGCCCCTTTTTTTATATCGCTTGTCATTGATTAGTAGAGAGGAGTGGTGAAAGGTGAGAATTTAGACTGATGCACACCATTTATGTCGGTGGGGCTACTTCATCCTTTATTATTTTTCGGACACTTCTCTTTTAATATGTTATTCTATTTTTTTTTTACATGATAGGCACTATGAATATCTTCTCTTATCCATATAAAAAATAAAAAAAGAAATTGAAGGGTATAATTAAAACAAATATCTGCTATAAAACTGGAAATATTGAAGCATTGCGCCGGCAAGTAAAAACAAAAGAATAAAGATAAATGAAATTGGAAAAGGTTAACAGAAAATACAAAGCAAAATGGTGCGTCATTATGGCTATGGTTAGTCAAACAAAGTATATATATATATAT
>LTAE01003181.1:23607-38830 GCA_001647135.1 Pontederia paniculata
ATATTAATAAGTAGTTATAATGTTTGTTAAAATAAATATTGACTAATATACCCTTAAAGTTATATGATAACAATGTTAAAAGATATGGATAAAAGAGTAATATAGTTGGTTAAAATTAATAAGTCAACAACTTTAAAAATAAGTAAGGGGAACCCTGCTTATTTTTTTTCAACTTATAAGTAATTATCTAACAACTTATAAGTAAATATTTTTAGTTACCAAACATGGAGATATTCTAAAAATTACTTATAAGTAGTTTTAACCTACTTATAAGCTTAGCCAAACAGGCCCCTAATGAAGTCAAGTAATATAATGATATAATATAAAAATTAGTAGTTTGCTTTTTAACAAAGATTTTGATTTAGAATCATAAATTATAATTAATATCTTGATGTATAAAAACATAATTATAAAATTTTCAAAAAGTATTAATGAGAAATATATTTTATCTTATATTTTAAATATCATACATTTATACTTATAAATAGACTCTTTAGAAGTCGGGTTTGAAATGAGATCGTAAATTATAAAATAATATAAATTAAAAATATCAAATTGTGCAATTTGTATTATTTCACTTTACATTCTTTTTAAGATAAAAGGGAACATGAAGAGTTACAAACATAGTCCTAAATAAGAAAGTTCAAAATTATTTTATATATGTAATAATATAATAAATTTGTATGAATATAATAGGTAAACAATATAAGAATTAAATATATATATAATTTATATTTATATCTATATTTATATATAAAAGGAGAAGTTTGAATGTGACAAAAGACGAGTTTTCATGAAGCCATATGTTATAATAATATAATATAAAAAGGTATTTATGTTTTAACAAAGTTTTTTATTGAAAATTATATCTATATAATTATTATCCTGATTTATAAAAAGTAGTTAGTGAGTTATATTTTTATTTTAATATTTTAAATGGTTTACATTTACACTTATAAATAATTGAGGAATGGAACGTTTTATTTGTATCTTGTCACTCTAATCCTCATTAAGAAGAATGAGAGCCCGAAGAACTTCAAATAAAATTTTGAATAATAAAAAAGTAAACTAAAGTGTGCAGTTTATATTATTTTTAATGTAATTTTCTTCATTTCACTCTTATCTTCTATGAGAATGTAGAGCTACAAATGTAGTCCTAAATAAAAAATAAAATAATTTTAAATATATAAGAATATATTCATATGAATATAAGAAGTAAATTTTAATAATATATATAAAATTCTCGTTGACTTTATATATATATATATATATATATANTATTAACTTATATTATTTCAAAAGGTATCATTTATTTACGATTCCCCTTGATAGCATCTTATTTGTTCCTTTTTTTCCTAATTTACTTTACCTATTCTATTTTTACTTTTTCCTATTTATTCTTTACTTTTACTCAGTATTATTTAGTATACACTTTCATAAGATATAATTTACTTATATTATATTAATATTTATTCATTCATTAACATGATTATTTATATATACTACAATATATATTTCTCCTTATTAGTCTCTAATTATAGCATAATAATCTACTTATTTATTTTATTACATGCATACTTCTATTTTCTTATTATTTATCTTTTATCTTTAGTCAAATATTAACTTATATTATTTCAAAAGGTATCATTTATTTATATTATATTAAAATTATTAATTCACTAAAAGTCATATATATTATATTATACAATTTTATTTATTAATTTTGATCATATCATGTATATTTGCTTATTATTCTATCACACGGATAGAAGTATATTTTGTTATGAAAATATATATATTAATATTATCAATTTTTTATTTCATTATTATTTTATTCAATTATGAATTAGTGTTTTAATATTATATCCATATTTTTAAATGTTCTCATTTTTTAATGTTTAAAATAAAAAGTAAAATTAATATAAAAATCTTAAATTATATTATATCGTGCAAATAAATTATTAAAAATTATAATTGCAAATATAGATTAATATTTAAAATATTTTTTTAATTATATAAATAAGTATATGAATAATTGTGCACCCCCTGGATAAAAGTTCTGGCTCCACCATTGTATGTGTGTGTGTGAAAATCAATGCAACACTTGAACAATATTATGCAGTTCTTCACGAACGATAAGTAGAAAAATGACTTATGATGATGAACAAATGACAAATGATGTTACAAAATAATTTTGAAAATTTGTATTGAGACTTTGCAATATATGTTTATTGATGATTATTATATTTTTAATAAAATATTTTATTTAAATATGAAATATATGTTTTAATTTTATATAATTTACTTTGTATCATCTGTGCATTGTGCGGCGTAATAGACTAGTTATAACTAAAGTATGAAACACAAGATCTCAACTTTAACCGCGTGAAATCAAAAGTCTTTTGTAAAATAACAAAATACTTGATTATATATTATTACAATAACAATAAAAGTTGAGATTATATATATATATATATATATATTATTTGCAAATATAATTAAAACATGATTCAATAATAATAATAATAAATAAATTCATGAAAATAAAATATGTTAATGTCATAGGTCACCAAAAATATCAATACAAGTTTGTATTTTGAAATATCTAGGTAGTAAAGACAAAAAATACTAAGAATTTTTTTTTCACTTTTTTAATTAAGAAAATGATACTTATATATACATACATATATATCACCAATAGTTAAAAAGATTACGTTATGATTCCAGGATTGTAAATGCATAAAAGAAAACATCACATTATTAGAATTTTAAAAATAAAGAGTAAAATAGGGCATGATTATTGTTACAATGACATCTAATATCCTAAAAATAAACTAAAAAGAGATAAATTTTAGTTAGACATTAATACTTCCTAAGCTTCAAACATTTCATACTTTTCATTATCTCTTCTTTATTTTAATCAACATCTCTATGTATGTATATAATATTTTAGTGTTATAATATTTGTGCATTGCACGGGTCAATATACTAGTTGTTATGAAAATTGACGAGAGAGAGAAAATCACACACACAGAAGACACACAGATTTACGAGGTTCACCCTTAATTGGGCTACGTCCTCGGGCGGCGGCTAGAGTTCTTTATTTGATGTGGTAAAACAGTAGATGATACAAGATATTGCATAAATAAAATTTTTGAATGTAGGTTGGAACTTCACGAAAATGGTTGACAAAGTGAATGTATAAGTCTGTTTAGCAATAAAAAGTTATAGTAAATAATATGTAAAATAATGATTCCAAAAGTTTAATACTCATATTAGGAAATTATTTGATATTTATATTTTTAAGAACACTTGATCATTTTCATTTGTTAGGCTCCTTATGCTAGTGCAATGGGAAAATTTGATATATATTATGGTGCGCATGAGACTTGATCGTGCGCATGTTGCTAGTATTGCCATTAGGTTCATGGGCAAATTTGATAAGGACTATCGACGAGCATTGAAGCACATCTTTTACTATTTGAAAAGAACATTTGATATTAGCCTCATTCACATAAGTGATAAAGAAATACTCGGATGTGTTTTATTTAGATTTAGATTATATTGCAAATGTTAACAGAAGAAAGCTAATGTCAGGATATATTCTCTTTGTGTCATTAGTTTGTCTATTACATTATTTACTTATATAAAGACGTGGCACTAATAGAAGGTGCTAAGGAATGTGTCTAACTAAAAGGCCTTGTTGGAGATTTTGGATTATAACATGATCATGCTATAGTGTATAATGATAGTTTGTGTGTAATATGTTTAGCAAAAAATAACTACATTACTAAAGAATCAAAGATTTCAATATCATATATCACTTAATCCATATTGATAAGAGGATCGAGGTAAAATAATTCGACACACAAATATCGAAACTAATATGTTCACAAAATCGATTTACATTAATAAATTTCAACATTGTTTGGACTTGCTTGATATTAACAATTACCCCAAGGTGAGAGTTAGTTGTGGAAGAATATGGGAAATATCTATTGATTTGAAAAGAGAAGATATTTTAGTCATACCTTACATCCTAATTCAAATGAAAAATCATATGTTTCAAATGTGGTTAAGATGCTTTGTAGTTAAAGACTTTCTTGCATACGAGAGTTGAATTCATCGAAGAAAATTTCTAAGGCTTATATTTTGATATTAAATTATATTTATTTTTCATGTTTTGAGATAGATGTACTATTTATTTGGGACCACTACATAGTTTTATTTTGATTCAAATTCCTATTTGTTAGTAATAGGAGTGCTTATATAAACTTCATGGAGTTTTCATAGCATAAGTAGTTCTGTTGTCTTCTCATCTCATGTCCCTAATAAATTAAATACATCATTTTTTCATTAAACATACTTTGTAGATGTCCCTAAAGTGTCATATTTTTATGATCATAAGGTTCTAAATATTCATGATCCTATCAAAGGTCGACTAATGAATGGAAATAATCCTACATGTCACAACACTAGCTTTAATTACTTAGAAAAAAACTTTTGTTTGGAAAGGCCTATGGAAGATGGATGTCGACTCATGCACTACAAGAAAAGTGTTTTTAACGATAACAAAAATGGTCGTTAAAATTAAAATTTTGGTTGTTAAAATTATTAACGACGAGCGAATCTAATCATCATCCGTCGTAATAGGCTCCGCCGTTAAAGATCAATAACGGTGGAGCAAAGTGACTCGTCTTAAATCTCTTTAATGGCCAACGATTTGCTGGTCGTTATAAAGTATTTAATGACCATAATTCTAGTCCTTGAAAACTCTTTGAAGATCAGAATTTTGGCCATTAAAAGTTCTCTAATGACAAAAGATCTAGTTGTTAAAAAGTTTTCATAAACCACAATTCTGTTCGTTAAAAATCTTATAACTACAATAACACTTGATTGTTATAGCCAATAGTGTCAAAAAATATTATTGACCAACATATATTTGTGAATCTTAATTACTAGTAGATTATGTTATATATTAATCTCATGCAATGACAAATTTAAATGACATAGAATGTTCATGTATAAATGGCAAAGTATTACAAATATGTTCAAATTATATAACATTTAATAAAAATATTCAAAAAGTGCACGAACTTATAAAAAGTTTACATAATCTTTGTGCAATACTTGATTACATCATGTTAGTAGCATTTTGGTGTCATCTCAAATGACGTTGGCACATAGATCCTATTGGTCCAACTTCTCAAAGCCCAACCCTTAGAGATAATCACCTTGGATGAATCTTGTAGTTTTCAAGGTAGCTATAAATATCCTTTTGATCTCTTTTTGAAATAAAGTCTGAACTGCTAAGTTACTTACATGAAAAGAAAATGGAAAAAAAATATCATGAAAAGAAAATGAGGAAGACAATTTTTCTTTAAAGATTTATTTTTCATGAATCTCTCATGCAACTAATAAAATGCAAATTCAGAAGACTATATTGTTTAGAATTTGGCAACTCAAGAAAAAAAATTGCTACCTTGCTAGACAATTTTTTCCAACTAGGTCAGGCTCGCCTCAATTTTTGAATTAATAATAATATCTTCAATGTTTGCATATAAGTTAAAAAGAATTAGTAACATAATTTAAACCTTGTACATACATCTCCTCCTTCACACATTCAATTTTTCTCAAGCAATTTTACATGGATGATTGAACTCATTATAGGATATATAAAATTTTGTCTAAAAAATTAATATAGAATTAAATAACTGAAAGATCAATATAATTATGTCTAGAAATGATGCAAAAAGGGACGATCAAGTAACTGTGACAAAAAAGAAAATGATGAGTTTTATATAAAACTCTATTGACACCTGATTGTGGAATGTCTAAAAAGAGAATTTTTGGATATAAAAATAATACTTTTATTTCTTTACCACATGTTAATGAAATATTACCCTATAATATCAAATTGAGAACCAAGAATAACCACACGTGACAAGCAGAATTTTTAAAAGTTATGTCACTTATAAGACAGAACACACATAAATGAAGAAATCAATTTTGTTAAGGTTCACAAGTTTAAATGTCTTGTTATGAAAAATAGGCGAGAGAGAGAGAAATCAATACACACAGAAGACACACAGATTTACGAGGTTCACCCTTAATTGGGCTACGTCCTCGGGCGGCGGCTGGAGTTCTTTCTTTGATGCGGTAAAATAGTAGATGATACAAGATACAGAATAACCCAAACCCTAGGGAGTTTATATATGGACTCCCAATACAAAATAGGAAACATAAGCCCTAAGGCCCTACAGCGAGACCCCCATAGGGGACGGGCGGCTTCGCCGCCCCAAATATTCGACGGTTGTGATGCGCAGGGGGTCATATGAGTTTCCACTGGGTTAATATTCAAGGCATTATCAACACTAGTATATAGTAAAAATAAACTTTTAATTTATGATCATGATGCCCCTTCGAGATTATATGATTTTCTTGGTTGAGTCCTACTTTGATTGGATCATTTTTTGTCTATGAAAAATTTATCTTAAAATTTGATCGGCCAACTAAATTTTTACTTTTCTCTCATTGAATGAATATTTGAAGTTTCTAAGATTTTCATTATTATTAGATGTTCTAATTCCTTAATATTAGTTCTAGTTTGGTAGTTTGGAGAAAATTTGTGATTATGATTTCTTCTTCGCAAAGGACGTTTACGAGGTATTATTCATAAATAATAAATTTGATATATCATTCATTTTGAAATTCGATATCCATAACTTAAATATTTTCCAACTCTTGTCGAGTGTAATATGTAACATATTTGATATTCGAAATGAACATATTCGAATATAAAAGTCACAAATATATTCGAAAATTCATAATGAAATGCATTTGGATTATTGTAAATTAGTATTTCACATGTCTTTCTTTTTTTTCATGCAACTAAAATAAATATGGAATCGTTATCATACAAGAAAGTAAAGAAAATAAATTTATATTAGATAAATAATGAATAATAAAAGAGTGCATTAATAACTTGATATAAATTCCTAATCTTTAATGCATTATTCATATTTAAAACTCTTTCTGAACATCTCTCTAAAATTATTGATACTTATAGTAGAATAATAAAATCATAAATAGTAAAGACATGCGTCACGACTCAATTTTTTTAAAGAAATATTTGTCTTCTCACTTAAAACTTGTGTTATTTATGTGTGTTAATAATGACTTTCTCGTATACAATAAAGTCTTTGAGAAATTTTTAACGACTAATATTAAGAAATTTTGTCAACATTTTTTTTTGTTTGAAATGAGTGAAGAAAGCATTCCTTTGTTCTAGTCATATTCATTAGAAAAATAAATAATTTCTTATTTGTTATACAAAATGCTTGGAGGTAGAGCCTATTTATAAATTTGAAATTTTACTACATAGATTACACAATATGTTCGGCATACGACATATACTCTATACTGAACCTGCAAATCATACTCCTTAGTCCTTAAACTTGTTTTTTTCCTATAAATTCTTATATATGCAAATTTTGATGTCGACTACAATGATCACATAAGAACATTGGTAATTGATAAGTATATGTCAATATCCATTACATAAATATTAGTGTTACCAAATGGAACATATGTTGCAACAACTAGGTTTGTTTGCTCTTAGTTAATGTTGTTGGTCCAAATTCTAAGCGAAAAGGATCAAATAATTATTTCCCTTGAATTTGATTCATGAAGTTTCTCATCCATCTGAATATTGCATATGATGCTAATAATATTAGATATTAATAAATTCTTGATTATGATAGAAAACATGTGTGGTAACTGGTAACTACTTGTAATTTGTATTATAGTGCTAGAAAATTGATATGTGATCTTAATATCCTAAATATGAATGACAAGTGAGCACTACGTAGTGGATATTAATATCCTAAATTATTTCTAGTATAGTAGCAATAACTAAAATAACATCTACAAAACATAATCGGATTGGGATAGAATAGGAAATCTTTTTACAGAAAGTTGGTGTGAGCTTGAGCACAAGTTACCTAAAATTCATGATAGATTCTCCTATCACATGAGCTAATTCCACTTAACGGCAATTGAATTTTCATCGGCATAACTTTTAAATTACATTTTTTAACAAAATTTGAAATTGTTTAACCTTGTACTTTGCAAGCATAGTGGAACTTCTCCATGCTTTATACAGCAAAAATTTCATAAGAATGACAAGATAAATGTCAACTCGTGCTGTATTAATTTCTTGTCAATGAAGTGTCATTGTTATAAGTTAACCTTCTTATATCAATAATACGTGTGATCCTTGACCCCCTAAATCTTGTTGCAACAATAATCTTACTAAAATAAAGTTTGTTAACAAAAAAATGATGATTTTTAGAGCTTTTTTTAGTTATCATCATAATTTTTGGATTGTCTCGATTAGTGTTTGTCGCTTTGAATCACACGTCTAATTACGAAGGATGAGCTTCTCAATAAAAATATTCTACATTTAGAAAAATTCGAAATCGAGATAGTTCAACTCCCGTTGAGTTTCTAAAGTTTGTTTGAATTGAAGGTAAAAATATGTAAAAAGATTGAAGGGAATAGGAAATATTTTTTAAACTTTTCAATAAATTTTTAAGAGAGGGCCCTTTTTGAAGCATTTTTTAAATATATTTTTTTTATAAATAACTTAAATGCCCTCAATTTTGTCTTTATTTTATTTTCCATTATTCTCAGTAGACTACAGCCAAAAGTGATTAATTACTCTCCACCTGTTATTAATTATTCTCCACCTGTTACCTATCTTGATATCTTCCCTTTCTCTTTATTTCTTTTGTTTTTCCCTTTACGAGACTTTATCTGAACAAAGGCTTAGTAATGTTTGGGAATATGCAAGTCAATATGCTACCTGTATCATTCTCGAGTTAGACAAAGAGATTGGGAAACCTTACAAACCCTCACAAATTTCGTGGACTTTTCTTAATTATGGAAAAATAGTTTCCACATCAATTGCTAACAGAATTAATATTTAAGAAAAGCATTCCTTTTTCTGGTATTGATTTAAAAGAATATAACTATTCCAGTGAGATAGACACAACTAAAAAAACATAATTATTTGATTCTACTTATTAGCAAATTAAAATAATAAAATTACATAGTCAACACTACTGAGAAAGATTTAAAATTGTGTTATCGATCATAATTAAATTAATGAGATGTTAATAATATTTTGAATATTAGAATTTACATTAAGAAAACTTACTAATTTACCGAGCGATTGCTTTGATGAATAGGCATTTGAATCTTATTAGAATATGAACATTCAAATTTAAAAAGATAAGTTTTAAGATTAAAAGCGTTCGAGATCGTTACTAAAAAAACAACTAATATATACGAAGGAAAAGACAATCCAGTGACTGCTGCTTCCATGTGACAATCCAGGAAAAGACAATCCAGTGACAATCCAGGAAAAGACAATCCAGTGACTGCTGCTTCCATGTGCATTCACGTCCGTTCAAAAAATCAAACATCATGGATCAAATTGGTTGACCCATAGCTAACGGATTTGTGTATCGAATTGAAGGCTAAAAAAAAAGTTAATAATTTCAAATTTAAATTTCGAAATAGTTAATTTAATTAAAATTTATTTTTATCATGCTCGACTGAACATCAAATTAATCGTATATTAACAATTCTGAACATCAATGAATTCTATCCATTGATTAAAAAAAATCGAACATCATATCGATCCAAACAATTGAAAATAAACAAACAAGAACAAATAATAGAGAAATATTTCATATTTACCAATTGTTGGTTGATAGCTGATTGCTGAAGTTTAAAGCGAGAGTTCAAAATTTTAATGGCGTACTGCGCGAAAGTACGTCTACGCCTGAAATACTCCATACTTTGTGGCCACTAGACAAAGAGGAGTGCTCCTGTGCACTGTGATGCCAATAGCTTCACCCATGTCAATGTCCTCCGCCGCCACTCCGGCGGGCAGACTCCAATCGAAGCAGTACAAGAGGCTGGCGAGCCCGAGCTCCGTCATCAGCAGGCCCAGGTTCATGCCCAGGCAAATCCGTCGCCCTTCTCCGAACGGCAGGAGCTTGAAGTCATGGTGGCTGCTCAGCTCAAGACCAGTACTATTTCTGCTGCTGCTCTGCTCCACCATGAACCTTTCGGGTAGGAACTCCTCCGGCCTCTCCCATGAAGCCGGATCCCTTCCTATGGCGAAGACGTTGACGAAGATGGTGGTCTTGGGCGCCACGTCGTATCCTTGCAGCTTGAACCCGCGTATGGACTCCCTCGGAATGAGCAGCGGAGCCGGAGGGTGCAGCCGCATAGTCTCCTTGATGACGGCCTTGAGGTAGCGAAGCTGCCGGAGGTCGCTCTCCTCCACCTTCCCTTTTCTTCCGACGACGCTTCTCACTTCGTCCTGCGCCCTCTTCATGGCCTCCGGATGCCTCATGAGCTGCGCCATCGCCCACTCCACTATCGACGACGACGTGTCCGTTCCCCCGCTATAAACGTCCTTTAGCTCAAACAAAACAATTATAAAGATATCATAACATTGCAGCAACGAAACCGGTAGATGGAGGCGTTGTACTACGTACCATGAGGACTGCTTTCATCTCGCTGTCGGTGAGGTCCTTCGCGTCCCGGGCGCGGAGCAAAGCGTCCAACAGATCGCCTCTGTGATCATGTTCTTCGTGTTCTTTGATGAGCTGCTGCAAGAAGCTCTGGAGCTCGAGGAAGGTCTTCTGGAGCCTGCGGCGCATCCCCGTGAGAACGTCCATCCACGCCAGCAGCGGGAAGTAGTCGCCCAAGAAGAAGCCTCCGGCGACGGCTTGGGTCTCGTCCAGGACGCCGTAGAATAGCTTCCCTCGGCTGTCGTGGCAGCTTTTGCCGAAGGCCGTCCTGCAAATGACGCTGTTGAAGAGGAAACGGGACGAGTCGCTCACGTCCACCACCGGCGAATCCTTCATCGTCCGGGAAGCCATCCATCGCATCGTCCGGTCCGTCTCTTCCTCCACGGCGGACTTCAACGAGGCCACCTTCTTGCCGCTCAGGAACTCCTCCCGGCAAATCCTGCGCCTCTGCTTCCACCGATCGCCGTAGGGAGCGAAGGCAATTCCCGAGTATCCGTAGGAGAACTTGAAGGCCGGGGTGCTGATGGGGCGGTCGGCGCAGTCCAAGTCATGCGTTTTGAGCACTTCTTTGGCCGCCGCAGAAGAGGAGACCACCAAGGCGTGGACGCGACCGAGCTTAAGGTGCATGACCGGGCCATGTTTCTTGGACAGCTCCCAAAGGGACCGGTGGATGTTACTGCCGCCGGTGAGCTGATGGAGGTTGCCTATTATCGGAAGCTTCGCCGGCCCCGGAGGGAGCTCTGGGACTGACCTCACCTTGTTGCTTAGTCTTCTGTTGCTCCAGAACAAGAACAGGTATAGGATCGGAAGAAGGAGTAGGAGACCGAGCAACAGAAATGAAGCTGGAGACGCCATTAGATTTTTGTCCATTATCTCAAATCTATCAAAGCATATATACCGAATAAAATAAAGATATTTTAATAAGATTGAATCCGGAATAAGATTTTCCTAATGGAAAAAGTAGGTCGCGCGGCCAAACGTTTTCTTATTTTAATTGGAGGGCAAAATAAATTTCTTATGTCTTAAATCTTCGCTTAATAATAAATCTATTTGTATATTTGTGTATTTTTATAATAGTTCAAATAATTAGAACGACCAAGCTCTTTATCTCATAGGAATTATATTATTTATTTTTTTTATATTAAAAAAATAATTTTAATTGAAAAAATAGTATAATTAAAAAGATATTTTTTATGATTTTTTTCTTTCGTCTATTTTGTACAATAAAAATAAAAATACTCACACTTTGATTCCATTCCTAATAATTATAACTTTAAAAGCTGTCTAAGAACTAATTATTTATCAAAATTTCAAAAAAAAGAATAAGAAAATTCGAGAAAAAATAAGAACACGAAAATTGTTAATACGACTAGTGGTGTGAAATTAATCGAGGACTTGGGATAATTTTGTGTCTGTTTGTTTAGAAGTCTTCATTTTGAAATTATTTTTTCCAACGCCATTGACAGCGACTTGAAGGCGGCTATGCCTCTCCATATAATTGATAAGTCATGAATCTGATCTCGAGTATAAAGTATAAATTACTTCCTTACGACTAGCGCAAACGCAAATAATTTATTTTTTATTTGTAAATCGAAAATTTGTTATCTTATTAATTGTTGACACGTAATTTTAGAATATTTTCTTTGAAAAAATAGTAATTTTTGTATCCATTCGCTCACACGATTTTGTTTTTTGAAAAATTTGTTTTTGCAATGAATATTTTTTATTAAGGACATATTTTTGAAAAAAAATATAGATGTTATGCAATTTGAAAAATCAATGTGTCACGATAATTGATTAGAGAAAAGTGAGAAATGTAACATAAAACAAATTAAACGACAATGTAATATATTAAGTAATTATTTCACTTAACTATAGGCTTATTTTCATTTTCAGACTTACTTACACTCACTTTAAATCCTCTTAACTACGAGATTTTTTCACTTTAGTCCACTGTCATTATGTTTACCTTTTTTTTTACTCTATTTATCAAGTTGCATTTGAATCCATGTCGAAAGAAAATAGTAAATTATCGATATTACACCCCCTAAGGATAAATGCATGTGTTCTTTTAAATTTTCTTATTACTTTGAAACGCTCAAGTGCATATTCTAATTTTATTTTCAAATATGTAAACGGGTAAAACTGTAATTGATCAATAAAAAGGTAAAAAGTTAAAATGAAGTGGAGGTGGGTTAAAGTGAAGATTTTTTTTACAGTATATCGGAACTAAGTGAGTAAATTTTTAAGTCCCTGGTTGAAAGCGGAAAAATCTTAGAATTTCATTATCTGAATTGTGAAGTTTTTCTTTTTATTAAATAGAAATCACTTTTTATATTGGATGATGTGTTAGTTTTATATACATAATATTCGATGCATTTGAATTTGATTGCATGTTTTTTAGCATAATTCTTATTATATGCATCTTTTCGTATGTGGTATGCATGATATTATTCTCTTTTTATACCTTGTCGAATTATAGTTTAAATTGAATTGATATTATTTTATGTGTATTTTTAAGAAGATAAAGAAGTATAACAAAAGTAGAATTTTTACACCTATATAACATGGGTGCTAGAAAAGACAAATTGTTAATTTTTTTACGAAATTATGATAACTCATATTTTGACGAAAAGATATTTTTAATGATGCTTAATATAATGCATCAAATGGCATATGTTAGAGTTAAAATAGAAGATATAAGAGAGAGAAGGGCTCCCATTTGAGGAGGAGGCTATTTGAGGCGGCAACACACATCTTGAAAAAAGAAGAGTTGTTCTTATTTTGATTTCTGCAAGGAGGAATTAGATTGATACTTTTGAGTTTTTGTTATATTTTAATAATTGATTTAATTTTCTAGAGTTAGTTTATGTTTCGGATATTGATCAATTTGTTTTAAATACTATCGTGCATCGTATTATTTCTTGTTGATAATTGCTCCTTCAATTTTGTTTAGGCTTTTGTGTGGTTTTACGAATTGAACATATTTGAGGTGAGAGATTTTTATATGTTCTACTATTTTTCTATGAATTTTCGAAACCTTATAGACCCATACATCTTGAGAGAGGAGCGATATAGTGTGCAGTAAGTCAGAGAGGTCATTGTCATGTGTTGTTCACCCATATACCTAGAGTAAGAAGCTGATCTTTAACATCATTTACGTTGATTTGAAAGGATAGCGAAAAATGTGACATGCATAAGGGTTTTGATTCATATTTTTATATGATCTTTTATCATTTCTTTGTGTAATACCTCTATATTTATTATTTCTTAGATTGCCGACGAGTATCGAAAGATGAAGTTATCAATCACTACTAGTGGTGTGGAGGAGTACTCCTTAACCAATATCTGGATAGACATGGATTTTGTGGTAAGTAAGCCGAAAGAAAATTGTCCTTTGGCTATTTCTCACTTTCAATAAGTAGTTACGAGGTTTATGATTTCGAATTTTTATCCGATGAAATTGACAGGTGCAAAAGAAGATTTCATACGCTGATTTTAAGAGATAGATTTTGAGACTTATAGTTTTATGCTGATAGATTTTCCATGAATGTAAATTTGATATCGAGAAATCGACACTACGAAAGTAGCTAGATTCACACACTATATGTAGAAAGTTCGTAGGAGTCATTTAATTTTTTTTTGAAATGTGATTTTGTAACATCTCAGATTTATAAAATAAATAAAATAATAAAATAAAGGGGAGATATTATGAGATAAGGAAAGATATAGTTGGTTAAGATTAGGAAAATAGTTTGAATTGAAGTCAAACTGTTATATCTTCTTATCAATTAAATATTCCTAATCATATGATGATTATTTTTAAAAGAATCCTAATCACATGGAAGATTATCTTATAGAATTATAATTACATACAAAGTTAGAATTTTAATTGCACTCAAACTCCATATAAGGATGAATTTCCTCCCTATAAATAGGACTCAACCCCTCCTCTCATCTCATTATTTTCTCCCTCAAATTTAAGGCATGAGGAGTTCTCCCTCTCTTCTTCCTCTCTCTCTCTCTCTCCCTATCCCTCTCTCTTTCTCTCCCTCGGCACCGTAGTCATGAAGGACCAACACGGACCGTGTCCACATGGGACGCAGGCTGTGTTGCACGGAAGAAAGAGGCAAACAGACTTCGAAACGAAGAGGAGGCAGCGATACACAGATCGAGCAAGGGAACGAAATCAGAGGTATGTAATTAGGATCATTAAGAGGAAGCGATTTTCAGGTCTTAATCGGTGATTTATGAAAATTAATGAAGGTTTTTGGTAGACTGGAATATATTAATTTGATTTAATGGAAGAGTTCGTCGGATTTGTATAACTTCATTACCGAACTCGGACTGTGTTAACCTAACGCGGCTCGTGTCGCGATGACGGCGTGAGATACGCCGGACGGAGCGGATCAACAGCCGACCGTGTTGATCAACACGGTCGGAGTTTCCCTGGAGAAGCACACCGCGTCACCCTGACGCGTCGCGCACACAAGACGCGTCACCCTAACGCGTCGCACACGCAGGACGCGTCACCCTGACGCGTCGCGTGCCCTAAAACGGCCGTGTGACCTGTTACGCGTGCGGAGAGAATTTCCAGAATATAATATGATCGC
>LTAE01003182.1:0-21205 GCA_001647135.1 Pontederia paniculata
AATATTTATTGCACACAATGTTCACATTGGATCTTCACATCTCAACAGAATCATTGCAATGTATTACCATCTATTGGAGTTATGGTGGATGACAAAAATAAGTCGTGAGTTGATAATTATTGATTAATTAAAATTGCATTTTTTTACTAATGAATGAATATAAAGTGGCATACATTAATCATTTTAGGTATGCTTTCATTCTATGATGTACTCATCGTGACATTAACGAGTTCATTTTGTCGAGACATCCGATAAGCTATCCTTATTGAAAGTACATTCCATTGACTTATTGGGATGACATGTATAATGCATTTAAATGTAACATTATTGTATTTTCCTTTTTAATTGAGTTACAAACTAATACCAAACATTTTTTTTCAAGCCAAGTATAAATGGGAGGAAGATCTTCCATTTGTTGTAATAAGGAAGGTATTTAATATTGTAGCTTCTACTTGAATCAAACGAGTGTAATCCAATTATCATTTTATGAGATGCAAGACTTGTCACTAATGGCAACATCCTTGAAGCAAAGGACAAGTCTGCTCCACATATTTCAAAAGAAGCTTGATCTTCTCTTTGCAAAACTTGGTAGGTAATTTTCAAATTACATGCTTAGTTTTCTAACACTTTTTGGCATACAGGGCATCACCCAAGTATCAAAAAAAGTCAGCAACAAGAAAAAATAACATATTGTTTAAGCCAGATGTGACTTGCCATTATAAAGACTCCATTAGGGTCATAAAGCTAGACGAAAAATGGTATTTTTTAAATTTTCGTAATTTTGATTCTTATGATAAAATAATCCAATTAAATTGTCTGATATGTGATTGGTTTAGGAGTTATCTATTGGTGGTAAGATTAACTTTCATAAGGTGTACCAAGAAGTTTAACAACAAGACCAACCAATTCGTCTCGGAGGAAGCAAAAAAAGTTGCAGTATATTTTCGTAACACTACTTTTAAATATTTTTATATGGTGATTATTTTCATTGTCAAGAGTCATATGATTTGCAATGGAGAAGTATAAGGATAATGTTGATGAATACCCAAAGTCAATGAGGAGGTAAGAAAAGAATGTTGAGGGATGACTTCGTGGCATAGGTAGATTGGGTTAGATTACGAGTGTTTCTTCTATCTCTGGACCTTCATGCAGTTCGGTGTCGCACCTGCTCCTATGACTATGAGTGACATGAGGGAGCTTATGGGAGAAGTCGTGTATGATAGGATTAGACCGTTATTGCTGGAGGTCTTGAGTTTGATTTGCGACATGTCTGCACCTCACACTCCTCCATCTTATGAATAGGTTGTAAGTGTTTGAGTTTGGAACATTAAACTTTGTTGTATTATGGTTTCGAAAAAACTTTGCAGCTTGTATTATGTTATGAGTGTTTCTATCAACTTTTAATTTTTTATTATTCATTGTGTTGTGCATGGATATGATCATAGTATGTATTGCAAATAAAGTTTTATTTACAAAATATTTTTTTTATTTTTCTACTTCAAAATTTGCGACAGCTTAAGGTTTCCTAGCTATGGTAGCGACAAGTTTTTAAATAAGGTAACAACAGAGTAATTAAATAAGGTAACGACAGACTAATGATGGCCTCGCGACAACTTAGCGACAGGCCACCATTTTTTTTAAATTTAAAAACAATGATAGTTTAGCAACAATATGACATCACGAGAGTGAGAATTACTAATGACTTACGAACGATATCTAACCATCACTACTAACGACTAAATTTAATAATGCTAACTTTTCATTGTGAAACCATCGCTAGTGCATTCCTAATTGTAGCAACGACACTTTATCGACGATAAAGCAACATGTTTTTCCATCGTTAATGTGCATTATTCTTGTAGTGAGTGTTATAATATTCATGTGTGTGTTTATTGAGTTGGACAAATCAAGTCATACCAAAATATACAAACATGAAAAAATAAATAATATTGATAATGGATGAAATTAACATGCATGACTAATCATTATTATTGTTATAAGATTCATAATAATATTATACATGCCCATTTATGCATGTTATATTGGACATAAATAAAAAAATTGTAGGTACAATGTTGATATGCAATGTCTAATGTTATATCAGATTCAAATTCATGCACAAATGATGGAAGCAAGGTTGTGATATATATGTAGAATTGTGACTAGCAATGGACAAGATCAATTTTAAAGCTTAGACATACAATGTTGTTGCAAGCACACAACAATTGATTTCAGTACTTCAAGAATAGAATTCATAGAGAAGCTAAATCAATTAAAGATATTAAACCATTATAACCTAATCTAAACACACTAATCTAGAGACACAATAGATCGGATTTATGAGTCTTATGATTAAGAAAAAGGAAGTAATAAGGTAAACTAATTTTTATGTTTTCTAATGATTTGGAGAAACAACAGAACTAAAGATTGCAGGAAAAGAGATGGATGAATGCAATAACGAATGAGATTTTGAAGTTAGTCTTGCTATGAGGATGATCAAGTTTAATATTCATTATTTTAACACAAGGTTACACATTGCAAGAAATCCCGATGAAGAGAGGAATCGTAGATTCCTTTTTAAAACATCTAGATTCATATTATAATTTTGTAGCCTCCTGGCATCGAGAATTAGAAACACATATATGAACTAACTTATAGATCTATTGACCTAATCGTAATCAATGGCCTCCTAGCATGTGATTAAATTATCAATGGTCTACTATGATCAGCTGATGGGGTTTATTATTCGATTATACGTGAGCAATAGGAGATCTCCCAATCTTCCTTTTGCTCTTCGTTTTAAAAAAATGATAAGTTTCTCATAGCCAAACAAATAAGATTTTGTACATAGATAAATCATAGAATTACGCAAACAAATCAAATGGATTTCAAAGACTGTGAAGCAATGGAGTTCATGTGAATGCCCCTCTCACGATGTGTATCACTCTTCAAATCCAAATGTAGAATCGAGCCAAGAAAAATAAATGGAAATGACCACCCAGTTTGAATCGATTTAACATGCAAAATCAGATAACTCTTCACAACAAAATAGATATCAAACAAGAATTCTAAGCAAGTTCATTCAGCACAAACTAAAATATGAACCAAACGAGAGCATCCCCTAATGTGACTAACTCCAAAATGTGAGTTTTAGTTACAATAGTTGATCATCAAAATGCAAATAAAAAGTTCAAAAATCATTCCTTCCATCGATCCAAATACCATGTTCTTCTTGCTTCACCATCCCCTGTACAACTTCCTTTCTTTCCTTGCATGCCAAAATGTGGTTCTCTCCTCCTATATTGTGCTTATATCTTCCCTTCCCTTACTCGACATGTGTCTTGTTTTGTCCTTCAAGAAAATATTCTCCTAATTCCTCTTTCAATTATGTGCTATTAGGATTGTCCAGGATTTGGGCAACTTTGTCTTTTTTCGATGTGGACGTACTACTACATTGTGATGCCCCGAATGCTAAGTTGTGAACATTCTTTCTCCTCCTAAGTCTTGAAATAAGAGCATAGAGTAGCATCATTAGGTTCTAAATATATGAATGGTCAAGTTTTAGTTATAATGAGAGTGTGCTATATAGAAAAAGGAAACTAAATAAAATGAGGATTTAAGTTCGAAAGAGGGCATAAAAATGATGTCCAACACAGTTTGAAAGACTAGAATTTCATGCACCTGATGTCATGCGTCAAATCTGTCTGAACTTGAATCTTTGCCTGTCCCCAAGCAAATGAATCAAGTTTGGGGCAGGCAATTTCACATGGAAAACCATAACATAAGGAATAAGCTAAGTTTTATAGCAAACATAACTTTTATGAATACAGTATCAGTAGCATCATCCTGACCTAATTTAGCCCTACTTGAAAGTACTTAAGCTTATGATTAATGCAATTGAAGATCCCAACCATATCATCCATATGTCACAACCTTCCATTAAAATTTAGGAATTCTTCTTTAACTGCAAATTTCTGGCAACTGACCAGCTTAGTGCATGTTATAGACCACATGTTCAGTCTTTTTAAATTTTGATGTTCCTTGTCCACACGTTTTCTTTCACTTTCTCTTCCTTTTTTTTCAAACAGGATCTACAAGGGTGTGAAAACAAAAAGAAATTTCTCATTGTCCTCAAGTATTATTCCTAAAATATTTAATGAGGATGCTAGGAGTGTTGAACAACAACATACTCTTGACTCTTACAAATGAAAGATCAAAGGAGTAGTTTTCTAGAGTAAGAAAAATTGTTCCCCAAAGCATTATCCATCAACATCTACTTAGATACTCTGGTAGGTGCCTGGAATGCTTGAAAATAACATACTTTTTCCATTTCAACTAAGAAAGACAAAGAAGTAGTTATTTAGGAAAAGTGAAAGTTCCTTGCAGTTCTAATTATAATAACTAGAATGGAAATGAACAAGGATTTTCTTGCTTATAGAATTCACAGGCCTAAGAAATGGTTGGCATATGAGGTAGTTCGGTGCATGTTAGCTTTGATTAATCAACAAAGACAATTAGGTGCTTTCAAATGCTAATTAATAGTGATACAAAAACAAAATATAGATATCAGTTAGGGCTTGGACCTCATATTGTCTTAATTCAAATGCTCAGGAAAAATTAAGGGAGCTCTCTCAAAAGATGCATGCACATGTGCTTTCTATTCAAAATGAAGATCATGATCAGGATTGTTGTGATTCAAAAGAAGCAAGGGTGTGATCAAAAGAATATCCAGAACAACTTCATGGTATGAATGTAGATAAAGGTGGAGTAAAGATGATATTATAACCTCTCCAGACTTAACCCCAACTCTGTTCTCGGTGTTGAAGCCAAGTCAAGAGAGTGCAATTCAAGTTGAAGTAGAAGAAGCTTTCTTCAGAAGTGGCCCCAGGTTGACTTGGAGCTGCACGAGTTTCTCATGATGTCCTGCAACAACTTTTTGTTCTCTTCATGCAATTCTTGATTTTGGACAATTATGGTCTCCATCAGTGCGTCCATGTTTTTTTTTTTGTTTTTTTGCTCAAATAGAATCTCACTCAAAGTGGAGGAACTAGGTTGGTGATTTGGTGGTGTGACTGGTGTGGTGGATGCTCATTTTCTATTTGGTCCTATTGTTGTTGCTGCCTTGTGAGGGACTCATTGTTCGGGTGCGAAAAGAGTCCAATTCTTTCCATTAGCAATATTGGTCAATGCAAGGTTGGGCGGCCCAAGAGAAGTCTCTGACCCTTTGTAAACCATGACATACCAGTTATCTCCAATAGAAATGATCTTCATATGTAACATAATTGAGAGATCCAACTTGGTAGTCCCTCTCATATAGGTTAGGTCTGCACTTCTTTGTGATTGGTGTAAGGAGTCCACCAATAATAATCAGACTTTCTCGGTATATGCTATCCTGTATAGTATTCTAGGAATATGTGGCCAAGATTGAGTCTCTTTCCCTTTAGCAAACCCCAAAGTACATAAAGTTTTGCTTCTCGAACGTTGGCTTTAGTGTTGTTGCGCCCAAATAGTGTTTCGGCCAAAACTTTATGAAAATATGTGTTTGTCAGGGTTCTGAAATAAGGTTGACTTTGCTTGGAGAATTACCAACCTATTCTCTCTTGTCACCTAGGTCCACACTACCTTGGGTTTGTACTTGTTGTTCTTTTTTCTAGATTGGGTTTAAAGAGAAGTCATAGGTGCTATAGAAGTCTTTGAGAGTCCACGAGAAATCCTTATTAAGGGAAGTCATAGGTGTTATAGAAGTCTTTGAGAGTCCATGAGAAATCCTTATTATAGATTCAGAACTTCAGGTTGATGGTATCTTCCATTTCGTCCACCTTTAATGAGGTCAGAAATTCAATGACTAAATCCTCATAAGTAGGCCAAGATTGAAGGAAGAACTTATTTGTCATCATCTTCTTCAATTGTAACTTGAGATCGTCAAGATAGACGAGAGTCTTTAGTGCTTCGACATCCAAGAATCTAGTGGCAAAGAATTCTCGAGTTTTCAATTTGTTCTAAAGTGTCTTCTGCTATTTCTCCCGAAATTTAATTTGCTGAGGTCATTAAAGTAGCTCTAACTGGTCCAAGTTTAGTGAGCTAACAAATATTGGGGTTGTTGCACATCGAGTGTTGCTTGGATTGGACTGGCAGGTGGTTCTGGTTTATCCCTTGGTGATGCTAGTGGAGTTGGTTCAGTGTTCTATTCTATTTCATTAGTTGGCAGTTCTGGTACTGCGTCATCCTGTGCGAGTGTGACATCTAAGATGGTGGGTTGTGATGGTTCAACTTCTTGTGATGCTTCGATTGTAGAAATTGGTGGACTGAAAGATAGTTGAATTGGCGGTGCGGCCTTGGTCACAACCTTGCTTGTCTTCTACACCTTTGGAGCAATAGGTTGCAATTCATCGTCATCGTAGGTCGTGGGGATCGAAGGTTGTGACCGCTTCTTTTTCAAGGTTTGTGATTATTTATTTTGATGGACAGTCACCAATCTCTATGGCACGGGAATTGGCACTAACGAAATTAGGTGGTTTTGTTGTTGTGCTATACCATTGCACTCTTGTAGCTAGGGGCTCCACGTCTTTTTAATTAGAGCTGGTAGCGACGAGAGGACTAGTGTCCTTGTGAACTGCATGCTTCTTCTTCAATGGGGTTTCTTAGGGTGTTGTGCTAGCTTCGTGAGCTTGATGCATGCATTTTACAACATATCTTACGACTTGCATTAAGCATGATTTCGAGTCATTTTGGCATAGCATGCATCTATTTTGGTCCTTATATGTTTATATTGCTTCAAATCCAAAATCTACTCATGTTTGGTGTTTATTTTGCAGGAAATCAGATGAAGAGGCTAAGGAAGGACTCTGGAGAACTTTACATTGAAAAGGAAACCAATCAGATGGAGTCGTTAACAGGCTGTTAGAAGCCATCACATGCAATGATGATGATAGAGAAGCCAATCACTAGCTATTAGGGAACACCACGACCTCGAGAACAATCTATGCATCAACACACTAGTTAATTACAGGTCGTGATGTGAATTAACAGGCTGTGAAGAGAGAAGTCATGATCGCAACTGCAAGGTAACGACCTAGACAGTGACCCAGTTAACTACAGTAAATCTTTCATGGGTTGTCACCACATTTCACGAGCCGTAACATATCATTTCAAAAAGCTTAACGGGAAGTCACGACTTGGACAATGTCGACCATCAACAACCAATTATATTGTTATGTTACAGGTCGTAAGACAAAGAGATTACCAGAGGATAACTTGTTCAGTGCCCGAGTTACAGGCCATAATCACGTAAGTAGTTATGAAAGATGCATACTTACATGCCGTGACATTTTGTCAAGGGCTGTGATGAACTGACGAAAATGAATATCTATGGGAGTTCGATATAATTTGATGGCCAGAAATATTTCGATCTGATATGAGGCTTAAAGATTTGACTACAAGATACTTCTGAAGATTTGGAAGGGTTCTTATGGGGTTTTCATCACAACCATTGACCGGGAGGTAGATTTAATCAGAAGGCTCGCAAGCAAGTGGTTGTATCACTTCCAACCCTAGGAAAACCTAATCTAAAGAAGGGGGTATATTAAAACTTTGTGAGAAACCTTAGGAAGCGTGATAGGGGCCGTCAACTGGAGCTTTGAAGCCAGAGAATGAAGAATTATTCCGAAGGCATGCCATAAAGGAATTAAGATCAATACGTAAGGAGATTACTTATCACCCTTTTGACGTTTAGAACAGTATTCCTTTGTTTCACTTTATGTTGGGATGAATTTTTACCATGTTTTATTTTCTGTATTTATCTTATGACGAATTTTATTTGTAAAAGAATAATTAGTTAGGTTTAGAACTTGTATACTTCCTCAGACTTTCGATATAAATTTTAGCTATTTTCTTTCATAACATGAATTCTTGAGTTTTATGAGTTTATATTTTTATCATTAACTGTGCAGTGTGGTCAATTCTATTTGCAATTTGTGTCATGCTATTATGATCCGTTAAGGATGTGGTAGTGTATGGTCTAGAGAAAAACAAAACCTAAAGTCAATATTGTCTCTTATTAACCTCTAGAGTTAGATAGTTAACCTCCAATTCCTCGTGCGATCAATAACTCTACTCATTACATTATATTACTTGAATGACTAGTGCACTTGCTAGCATGTATTTTCCTATAATGGATATTTCGCATCAAGTTTTTGGCGCCGTTGTCGGAGAACTTAGTTTTTAACTATTCTGATTTTATGTTACTTTGAGACTTTTTTATTTTTTTGTTTTACTTATGGTTATGTAGTTTGCAGGAAGATAACTCATATCGCAGGCCGCCCACTTTGGAGAAATCGAGCCAAGACAATCGACGACATACAAGAAGTTTGAGTGAACCATTGAACTTCGATCTTGAGATTGAAAGTTTCATCCATCGACTGAGGAAAGAAATAGCAATGGCAGACAATCATAATATTGAGCAATCGAGGACAATGAAGAAGAAATATAGATGGCAATGAGGGATTATGTCTCATCGAAATACACAGATATTGAATCAAGCATCATGCTCCCAATCATCAATGCAAATAACTTTGAGATCAACCCAGCGATCATACGGATGATCCAATAATCACAATTTGGCAGGGCATTCAATGATAGCCCTCATGATCACTTAGACAACTTGTTTGAATATTCGCAACACTTTTAAGTTCAACAATGTTTATGTAGATGCTACTCGCTTACGGTTATTTCCTTTCTCCTTACGAGATAAAGCATTTACATGGCTTAAGACACTGCCGACAAGATCAATGAGGAAAACTGGTCGAGAAATTCATCAACAAATATTGTCCACCTAAGAAGTCATCTAAACTGAGAAACGAGCTAAGATCCTTCAGACAGGAGGATGACGAAACACTATTTGAAGTATGGGAGCGATTCAAAGAATTAATTGTTGGTGTCCTCGATCATCAAATTCCTCTGTGGGAGCTACTAGAGGGCTTCTACAACGGACTTTGCCAGAGCGACAAGGACAAGATGGATGCCTCAGCTGGAGGCACTGTCATGGGCAAAAAGCGCTCGGATGATACTTATGAACTCATCAAAGTTGTAACAGTCAACTCTTGGAGGACTAAGTGCCCTACTCAAAAAAGAGGAGTCCACAGTGTGAGCAATGATGGTGTAGTGGCTCAGTTTGAGTCATTAAATAAGAAATTTGATATGTTCATGAGCATGGCAAACTCGAACAACATAGTGGAAGAGCAAACAACAATAGTAACTATCCTGAAAACACGTTTGAAAACACTTTGTTTCCAATTCTTTCATTAATTAAGTAACAAGAAACACATACAATCCAAGTCGAAGAAATCACCTGACCTTCTCATGGTGACAAAAACCAGGGAAACAATCTCCATAGCAACCTGCACAACCTGGTTATCAAAGGCAGCAATTCCAACCTCTATAGAACTTACCACCTTTAGAGAATAAGAGTAACTTGGAGGAGCTGATGACAAAGTTCATGTCAACTATGGAGACCAAGATAAGCAACAATGATGCATCCATTCGAAACTTGGAAATTTAAATTGGACAAATAGAAAATTCATTGGCTGAGAGCACACAAGGATCTCTCCCGAGCAACACCCAGAAGAATTTTGTCATCCTCTAGAAACCATAATCAATAGGGAGGTAAAAGTCAAGCTAAAGACTATAAATTAGAACTATTCTGCCTAAACCCTACCCCTTCAGTTAGATTTTTTCTTGAGCCATCGTAGAATCCTAATCGAATCATCAAGGTAACTTGTTAGCCTCCACATACGAGTGAGTCACCCTATATTTGTCAAGCCAGTTAAAGGGCCATTACACAATGTCACGGGTCTTAAGACCCAATTTAATGATCCATTAAACCATATCATGGGTGTCACAGGGGCATTTACATCAGGAGTCCCACCGTCACGGACCGTGATACCACATCACGACCCAAAAATCCAAAAGTATACTAAGTAATGTTTGAATATCACGAACCATGATGCTTCATTATGGGTTCGACAACTTGGCCTTTTCCTGACTCATTGATACCACAGGTCGTAACTATATATCACGGGCTTGTAAACTTAAAGGTGCACCTAGAAGTTGATATGCCACGAGGCATGACACCCCGTCATGACTTTGCTAGAGGCAACCTAGTGCGAAACAAGTTTCCAGGACATCCCGTAATATCTCATCATGGCTTATAAGTAATGAGTTAAACTCAACACAACTTGCAACACACCTGACTCAGGCCCATCACCATTCATCACGACCTCACGAGATCCACCAACTACAAGTACAAGACCATAATGGCCTATTATAAATTTCACGGGCAGTAAGTCATGAATCTCATTCGAACAAAATAGAAGAATACCGATTTATGACCTGTTAGAATTCATCTCGATCCTCTACGCACTATCATTATTTTGTCATGGGCTGCAACAGCTGATAACGATCCGTAAGCCACTAGAAGCACATATAATAGCTTGGCCTTGCCCCGATTAACGATATTCATCATGACTTGACCATAGTCGTCACCACATAGTCATAGGTCGTTACCATCATAATGGGCCACAATGACTCTGTATTAATTCACCTACCGTGCATAACTTTAATTCACCTACCGTGCATAACTTCCACACACCCACATATAAGGCTCGACGGCAAGCGTCATATGACCCATGACGCTTTGGTCAAATGTCTCATTTATGGCATTGGATGACCAAGACACCTCACAACCACCGATCACATCCCAAGAAGCGCCATCACGCCCCACGATGTTACCTAATGACTCGTAGTTTGACCATATTAAATAAAAACACACCAATTCACGGCCACAACCACCATCACGATGAAATGTATTGCATGTTTTTCTCTATATATACTAACCATTGCAGGCCTTATTCCAATCACTCTAGCTAACAAATCAATTATAATTGTTCCTCTGATTTCTCCGACATTAGGATAGCTCCGGAAGGCGGCTGCATCACCAATGTGTGCGTCTATGCTATCACCAACACCGTCACACTCTGCAAGCATCCGCATTGCCGAACATCTTCCTCGACTCCGGCGTTCGTCGGACATCCCAGATCGTCATACCCTATTAGATCCTTTCGCGGGTCATGACTATAGAGGCGGGCTATTTCTTTGTGGGTGTCACATGACATCACGATCCATAATCCCATCTATCATGGGCCGCAACTTACATCACGCCTCGTGACCTTCTGAAACATCAATGACTGGCGGCTGCTACAGCCGTTACACCGACTTCATGAGCTGCAACAATCAACCTCATGGGTCGTAACCTCTATAACAGCCAATGACCAGTCTAGAACGAGTTTTTTGTAGCTCCTACTGAGGTCATTACAATGCCTCATGCCCCGCGAAAATCCCACTCACGGCCCGTAACATCTGTAACAGCCCATGACATACTATGGCGAGTTCAAGCCATCTGAAGCGCCCCTAAATTCCAACTCGCTGAACACAGCCGGAAATTGTTATGGAAGCAACCTCCAGCCCTGGAATCAGGCCTTATACCATGGCCAATTAAGAAGGTATTCAAGAAGACGGAGCATCAAGCAGGTTGATGTTCTCTCTCCTCTTTGCACCCCAACCAGGTTCGCGCAGAATGCCACCATGACTGACTACAACCTAGGAAACTTTATCCTCATGTTGTTCGGGAACATCAGCCTCGAATTCTTCATTCAACAATGGTGGTCAACCTTCTCACCTATTGCATTAAATTTCATAAGCTCGTTTGAAATCAAGAATGTCACCGGTGATAGGAGGCAGTCTTATTATTTTCAGCTTTTCAACACCAAGTTCTCTCTATCCCTGTCTGAGTTCAATGTCATCTACCAATTCCTAGATGTGGGCCACATGCGCATTCCAAAAGAGTTCGATGCTGCAGATTTTTGGAGGAGGATCACATGGGAAAACCACCTCAACTACTAGACTGCAAAGAGTACTATGATCCAGAATCCAACCTTTCGTTATGTGCAATCAATCTTATCCAACACTATTTTGGTCGAGATGCCATCGACAGCTCGGTGATAGAACCCGAGCTTTTCTTTCTCTACTGTATGTCCATACGCACACCGGTGAATTTGGGAGCATTTTTGGCATGCGCTTTCCAGAAGAACTTGAAGAAGGACAATGGGCCATCATGATTGGTGCTCTCATCACTCCTATCGCCCACCACTTGAGGCTAGATTTGGAGAAAATCAACTCGGTAGACGACATTGCATTTTTGGAGACCATCACATTATCACAACGACGAGGCTTGGTGGTATTAAGAGGGGCGACAAAGTGTTCTTTTTCAAGGATTCTGACATGATTCTTCCTTGTGTTGAGTCAGAGCATTTCAACCCCTCCAATGAGGCAAACTGAATTCTTTTATTCACCGACGCACCTCAGTCGCTGCTGATTGTTCCACCTTGCCGAGCCCAGAGCTTGCCCAACAAAAGCATCCTTCTTACATGGATGTTGATCTGACAAATGTTCATTTTGCCTTTAATTTTACTACTATGCATTCTATTATGACATCTATGCAGGGCGACATCTGAGACATCCGCGACCGTCAGGAGAGAATTGAGTCCATGGCTAATGCATGCATGACTACCGTGTCGACCAGGGACACTATGGAGCACTGCTTTACCACACCTATCACTACCCTCAACCACCGCCTTCGCCACCTCAGGAATAGACTAGATTGTGTTTGTTCTCTTTGTTCTTTTCCATGTTCGTTAAGTCATTGTCTATTTTGTACTTGCATTTTTCCCTCCCTTCGATTGGGCCAAAACATTGAGGATAGTGTTTGGTTTAATCTTGGGGGAGTTGCATTATCATGCATCATATTTGCTTTTGTATTGCATATTTGCTTTATGTACTACATTTGTATTGCATTTTTATTTGTAATGCATTCATGTTATTGAAAACCCTAGAAAGTTTGAAAAATTTAAAACCCAAAAATACCATTCATCATCAATATTGTCTCATGACTTGGAGTTATATTTTTCTAAGAGTAGTTCAAAGACATCCTATTAGATAACAAAATTCAAGTGCTTTAGTTATCACTTATCGCCTTTTGGAAAAAGATGGACTCATGTTTGTTGCCAAATAGATTTAGGGATACTTAGACGACAAATTCTTGTTTATGTTCTTCTTGTTCTTTGTTGAGTGTTGATAATAATTACCTCTTTATTGAACGTATAAGTGTATGTTGAGCTTATTGTTGTAAGAAAATTTGATATTTGTTAATGAAAATTGAAAAAAAAATGTGTTTTAGTAGCTGAGAAGGGTGTTATCTGGAACCTTTGAGGGCATGTCTGGTGACCTAAGGCCAACTGGTCTGGATCCGTTGATCAAAATCCTGCTACATGGGCCCCAAGTCAACCTTACCTCAGAACCTGAGAGTGTTCGGGCAAGTAAACTCGAGGGGTGCCTCAACACTTGTTGCCCTAATCTGGTCTAAGAGTCATTAGTCGAAAGCCCGATACATGGACCTCCTTGTGCAACCTATTTGAAGGCTAAAATTAAAAATATATATATAGAGAGAGAGAGAGAAGAAAGATCCAAAAAAATAAATTGTTATACTAAGCTTAGTATACATTTGTGTTTTCAATATTGATGTTCTTATTTGATATACTAAATATTGTTAAATGTTAGGACTAGACTTGAAGGAGTTTAAATTTATTTGAGTACCAAAAATCTTGGCAGCTGAAATTATTGGAAAGTGGAAAGATGCTTTGACGATGATTGTATAAACTAGTGGCATAAGAAAAGTAGTTGTTCCGCGGGGTGAAGTGATGATTGGACTCTTTATATTCTGAGTTTTGCTTTGAACTTTGCTTGACGACAAACAAATATCGAAGCTTGGGGGAGTTTGATGCATGCATTTTACAACATATTTTAGGGCTTGCATTAGGCATGATTTTGAGTCATTTTGGCATAGCATGCATCTATTCTGGTCATTATCTATTTATATTGCTTCAAGTCCAAAATCTACTTATGTTTGGTGTTTATTTTGCAGGAAATCAAATGGAGAGGCTAAGTAAGGACTCTGGAGAACTTTACAATTAAGAGAAGTTCAAACATGAAGAGGAAACCAATCAGATGGAGTCGTAATGGGCCGTTAGAAGCCATCACAAGTCGTGATGATGACATCACAAGTCGTGATGATGACAAAGAAGCCAATCACGAGTCAGTAGAGATTGTCATGACCTCGACAGTGAGCTATGCATAGAGACACCAGTTAATTATGAGTCGTGATGTGAATTAACGGGCCATGAAGATAGAAGTCACGACCACAACTGCAAGGTAACGATCCAAACAACCGCCCAGTAAAGTGCAGTAAATCTTTTACGGATCGCCACCACATTTCACGAGCCGTAACATAGCATTTCACAGAGCCTAATCGGAAGTCACGACTTGGACAATGTCGACCTTTAGCAGCTAGTTATATTATTACAGGTCGTGAGATATGTTACGGGTTGTAAGACAAAGAGATTACAAGAGGATCACTTGTTCAGTGCCCGAGTTACGGGCTTTGAAAACTAATTATGGGCCATAATCACGTAAGTAGTTATGAAGGATGTATACTTATGGGCTAGAAGGATGTATACTTACGAACGTGATATTCTATCACGAGCCGTGATAGACTGACAAATGAATATCTGCAGGATTTCGATATTATTTGACAACCAAAAAGATTCATATCTAATTTGAGACTTTAGAGATTTGGCTACAAGATACTTCTAAATATTTGGAAGGGTCCTTATGGGATTTTCATTACAACCATTGACCGGGAGGCAGACTTAATGGAAAGGCTCACAGACAAGTGGTTGCATCACCTCCAACCTTAGGAAACCTTAATATGGAGAAGGGGGTATATTAAGACATTGTGGGCAACCTAAGGATGCATGCTAGGGCCCGTCAACCAGAGCTTTGAAGCCAGAGAACAAAGAATTATTCCGAGGACTGACATAAAGGAGTTGAGATCAATACATCCGTTAAGAATATTGCTTAACGCCCTTTTGACATCAAGAAGAGTATTCCTTTATTCCACTTTATCTTGGGATGAACTTTTACTATGTTAATGAAGGGTCCATATTTTTTTGCATGTCGCTTTTCATATTCTTTCTGCAGCATCTGATGTTGATTACGAGTTTATTCCTCCAAAACTGACAATCACAATAGTAGATAGAGCCATTGTCGAACAGAAGATGACTGACTCTGCAATAGAACTTGTTGTGTAACACCCGAAGAAAACCATTAATTAAATAAAATAAATAATATATGGAAAAATTAAGTTCCAATTAAAAATCGAAATTGCCACTAATAAAAAAAGTTAATTGCCAACTAATCTCAACGATGGGCCTCTACTTTGTCCACTAAAGAGGTAAGTTGTTCGAAGAACAAAATCATGACCCTGCTCCTCTTGCCCCTTCCCTTCATAGGAGAACTGATAACATTCGAGATTATGTTCTCTCTCTCTCTCTCTCTCTCTCTCTCTCTCTCTCTCTCTCTCTCCTCTTTCTTATATATATATATATATATATATATATATATATATGTATATATATATATGTGTGTGTGTGTGTGTGTGTATATCACGCGCACATTTTCTTTCAATCTCCTTCTCTCCCATACGTTTCCTTCTTCTCTCTCTCTTGAAAACTTATTTCATCTCCAGGACCAACCTCACACCCCGCTCCCTTCTCATCTCATAGCAACATAGGAAAAGGGGGAAAACTTGGCGATCGTGGGACGTCGAGCCATCAAAAGAGGAGGAAGGTTGAGGACGAAGGAAGGAACCAAAAAAAGTAAACAAACATAAAAAAGGCATGCCAAACCGAATTAAGCGATGGATTTCATATTTTGTTAGATCTAAAACTCTCATCTAGTTCTTTTTTGTCGGATTTGAGTCTTATAGCAAGACTATTTCCCATTGTAGCATTAGATCTGTAGGTGTTGACCCGGATCCATACTTGTTCACATTATCGAATGTCCCTTAGTAATATTAGAAAAGTATGCATTGATTTAATGATTTGTCTTATTTATCATATACTTGAAATTTTGTGTTTTAGGAATATGTTTAGTATCACTATGTGTTTCATCTTGTGCTCGATCATAGTTTTGTTGTCATATTTGTTCTTTATGACCTTACTCAAAGTTTTCTTTACATCTTAGTTTAAGTTAGAACTGTATCGAAATTGTCGTGGACCCAATAAGGTCGAATAAAAATCACATCAAGTCACCCAATACTTCCATATCCATCAATACGGATAGATCAAGATACTATCAGTCGTACCCCATAGTCGACAGTCTCACACGATACGACCATACCTATCAATACCGGCAAATCGAAATGCCATTGGTTAAATTACATTGCATGTGTTCTCGTCTAGTATGGTCATACTACTAAATATGGGTAGGCCATATTGCATCCCTATTCTTGCATTCCCATTATTTCTTCTCATTTTTCGTGCCCTATCAAAGAAACACATATGTGTATAGATTATCTACTAATAATTATTTGGGAACACATCAAATTCTCTAAATCTGAATTTCATAAGATGTGTATATATACATATGGTTTCTTTATACTAATACATAGTTACTTAATGCTCCTATCAAATGATTATTGGGTTATCATTTCCTTGTGTCACACAATCCTTTGAATTCAAAGATATTAAATATGTTACAAGATAAAAGACGAAAATGGAGGTTCACTATTATGTACCTAATACATCATTGTTTCATTGTTTTTCTTCATCTATAAGGACTTCATTGAAGGCGTGTGATTTGTTCTTCCCTAAAGAGGGTTTTTTGTCGTGGCTTGATCCCCAGTTGAACATTGGCATTAGGTTATATTGTTTGCATGGTGCACCCTATAAAAGTGAAGAGCTCTTCCTAATGAAGAAAGTTACAAAAAAAATTGAAAAGCAACTTCCGTTGATTTGAACATTGTTCACAAAGCAAAGTCATTGAACCGCGTTAAGACATTGAATCATATTGAATCAATTAATCATATCGAACCATTGAATTATATTGAATCATTGAATCACATTGAGATATTGAAACATATTGAGCCAATGAAGTACATTGATCTATTGAATTGTATTGAACTATTGAACATACTGAGATATTGAAACAATACTAAGTTACTCATCGCATTGAGTCATCGAAACGAGATATCAAATCACATTTGAGTCATCAAATCGCATTGAGCCGTCGAATTACATTGAGACACCAAATCGCATTGAGATATTAAATCACCTTAGAGACAAGGAATCATGATGAGTTATCAATCATATAAAGTATTATTAAGCTACATCTAGCATGACACTGAATGAAATTATTCATATTAATCGTTGATATATGTTTGTTATTATTAGTCTTGTTGTACTACCGAAATATCTAGGGTTATTATCATTTAATGTTATCATGATTGTCTTCATATATTTTTATTGTTCTAACATGAAATTCATCTTCATTGTTATTATTATTGTTTATCAACCATATGGGCTTTATAGCTCATATAAGAATTGCGTCCGCTCATTTGGTTCTTGCAGTTGCACATCAATGATAGGTGGCATGACAGTGTGTTGCGATGATATTCGTGGCGAATTTGCACATGGCTTAGGGACCATTATGGATATATCATCTTTTTGTATTTGAGTAGTCATTGTAATTAAATATTATCACGTGATGGATTATGAAATCACTATTACTTATGTCATCTAGGCTTTCACATTAAAAATAATTATATTTTATTATGTATTAGTTTCTTCTTTTCTTCGCTGACGTGTTATTGTTTTGACTAATAATATAGTCAAAATATAAAATTGAGTAGCCACTCCAAACGTGAATTTTATCACGTTGTAAGAGTCGCTTTTGGAGCATTATATGTTTTGCATCAATGTTTAACGATATTGAACCCATCGAGCATTTGTGTCCTGGTATGACTTTTTCTAATGAAGAAGAAGATACTCTAGACATAAATTCTAGTCATTGGATCCATTTTTAGTTATGGATTGCGAGCGTTCATCTATTACCATTCTTATTGCATAGTACTAGTCAATGATTTTTCCTATCTCATATGGAGTAGATCTATTTTTCATCATTGGTTTAGATCTATTTTAAGTAATTAGATCTCATTCATAGTTTCCTGTTAAATATAGACCCTAAATCTATATATCTAGCTAATCTTAACTACTGTAGATTGGTTTTCAATTTTATTTTTTTTATTTGAGCTGCATTTTGTTTTAGATTGATCACATCTAGACCATAAAACATAAAGCTCCTTTTTTTGTATTATGTTTCAACTAGTTCATTGAAAAAATATTCCATTTTTGTATTGACATTTAATGCGTTGATTACATTTATCATGTAATATATATATATATATATATATATATATATATATATATATATATATATTTAGGACCATTATCATAGAATATTGATAATTGTCTTAAAATTATCGTAAGAACATATTTTTCTTGAAATTTTTAACACTATAGGATTATAGCCATAGTTTGTAAGTAAAACTGTTATCTATTTTACTTTTCGCCGAAGTAAATATTACTCTAGCGTTTATTAATTTTGCGCATAGTTGTAACTGTTCTTTGTTGTCCATCGTACCATCACTTATATTGTCGGTTACTATCATTGCATCATTTCTTTTATCAGAATTTTGACCATTTATTTTGAAATATTAGAATTGCTATTCAGTTAATTTCTTAATTGCTAAAATCTTTGAAACATCTGAATCGTTCTTAATAATTCTTACAATTTTGGTCAAATTATTTACAGTTATCTACTTGATTCATTTTAGAATACGACTTAGTGTTTATCCACATTATTTCTCGGTAACACATTTAATTTTTTCTTAATTAGTGAAATCTTTTGCTAACATTAGTCTTCTTGTTCTTTGTTGTTTGTTTCATATTTGCTAATTTGGTTCGACTCATAATTGTTTTTGTACTACTTTATTTATCTTTCTCAATTGCTACCGTGATATTTATAAATGTTATTGCCACAATAATAGGATCTTGTTGTTCCTTTATTTTTTTGTTAATTCAGTTCTCGGCTTTTATTTTTTATCTTCTTACTACTTTATTTCTCTTTCCCGATTTCTATCGTGACATTTATAAATATGACTGCTACAATAAATATTCATATACTACGATATACATTTTTTTTAATTGATTTTTTTAGTATTTATACCATATGCATATATAAAAACATAGCTACTGTTTTAGAGCTTGTTGGTCATTTTTTTTATTTTTTGAATCTATTTATATTGCATTTTGACAAATTTAAAATTGTACATATATAACTTTTGTTAAAATATAATAAATATTCTTAACTGAAACAAAAAGGTTCCTTTTGTTAATCTATATTTACGAATCTTTATTCATTAGAATTTCATTAGAATATATTTTATTATTTTCATTTTTGCTAAATACTTAATTCTATTTTGTAAAATTTATTTGGTTCAAATGTGTCAAAGTTTGTCTAGATAACATTCGGATAAATGTAAAATTTAAATAATACTGTCTTTTTCATTCTTTATGCATTTTCTTGTGCTAAATTGTATACATTATAAACATTTTTCCAGTCATTGTATATGTATTATTTAAAAAAAATATTATAGACATCAGTTTTGCATTTTTTTTTATTTCTTATTTTTAAATATTCTTTTGTTTCTATGCTAACCAAGCTTCTTCTTGATATTAAATTATATTTCATCATAAAATGTGTTAAAACATTATTGATTTTGTAATGGCAAGGTGTGAACGCTTGAATGGCATAGATTATGACATATGGAGCTGAAAAAAAATATGGTATTGATGCATGAGAACGTGCATAAAACAATTGTCACGAGTGCTCTTGAACTCTCTAAGAAGACCCATGATAAAGGAAAGCAGGCCCATGAGAAAGAAATTGAGTAGTAGAAGCGCAATGAAAAAAAGTTGGACTTTTCATAATGATTCATATGGGGGATGATCATATTAAAATATTTTAAGCTTTCAAATACGCTTATAATTTTTTGGAATGACACCAAAGAAAAATATGATGACATAACAAATTTGAATGTTTAATTCCTTCTTTATAATTAGAATAATTATAAAATGTAAATAGAATAACTATAATGCAATTTATCATGTAAATAGAATTGTTATCAAAGTAAAAGATCTAGCTGGTGTAGAAATTATTTTGCGAGAAACGTTGTAGTTGTAGGACAGTTCTCAATAGTTTGCCACAATCTTCGATATGATTGCCATAACACTACAGCTCATCTTTCGATATAACTATCATAACACTATGGCTCAATGAGACAGTCAAGTAAATTGTTGATTTTCTAACTTAGTTAGCCTTAGAACTATCAAGACACCTAATTGCTAGCAAGTCAAATTCCATAAGGGTGTGTTTGGATACAGAGTCATTAAGGGGAAAGGAGGAGAAAGAGGGGAAACGAAAATTGAGTAGAGGGAAGGGAGGATAATGAATGAAAAATTATTAATCTGTTTGGATGCACATTAGTAAGGAGAATGGAGGAGAAAGGAAGTAAAAATGATGGTATTTTTGTAATTTAAAAAATATTAATCTATTTAATTTTTTCCCCTCCTTTACACTCCAAATTGGGGTTGAAACAAATATGTTAAAATGGAGGGGAATGGAGGGGAATTCTCTTTTCCCTTCCCCTCCATTTCCCCTCCTTAATCTTCAAACAAGGGGAAATTTTTTTTCCCTTCCCCTCCCCCTCTTTTCCTTTCTTTACCCTCAATCCAAACAAACTGTAAATCATGAGATTTGATAACAATGTGATTCCAAAGATCAAGAATATTAACAGCAAGAATTTCCTACATCAAAGGAATTCATTTTTCCAATTGATGACAGAATATTTTTCTGATTGACATCCTTATTGCTATGTAATTTGTATAACTTCTCAATATAGAAAATTTATATTCTGTATAAATACCAACACAAATGAATGAGGAATGACAAGAGAACTTTTGCATTGTTCAACAATTTTTTTAAGAACTAGTTAAATAAATAAATAAATAAATAAATGAAGAAAGAAAGAAAGAAAGAAAGAAAGAAAGAAAGAAAGAAAGAAAGGAAGAAGAAGAAGAAGAAGAAGAAGAAGAAGAAGAAGAAGAAGAAGAAGAAGAAGAAGAAGAAGAAGAAGAAG
>LTAE01003182.1:21273-38815 GCA_001647135.1 Pontederia paniculata
AAGAAGAAGAAGAAGAAGAAGAAGAAGAAGAAGAAGAAGAAGAAGAAGAAGAAGAAGAAGAAGAAGAAGAAGAAGAAGAAGAAGAAGAAGTAGTGATGATCACCACCATAATAACCTTGGTTCAAATAAGAAGTGGTTCAAAGGACAACATGGAAAGACAACATAGGGAGCTTGCTATACCTAGAGGAAGATTGGTCACTTTAAGTCCAACACTCATTCAGGGAAGAAATCGGGTTAGAATAGGACCCTATAGAAAAGATGCCCTGACAACATATGTTTAAGCATGGTGAAAGAATATTGGTGCGACTCGTCATATTGCAAAGATTAAGGATCACCCTAACTGACTCCAAGGAGCAAAAGAAAGGTGAATAGAGAATTTTTATGAGGGACAACATCTATCTAGATATTGAAGATGATGGAACATTCAAGCTAGATTTGGGGAGTATCATAGTGGTCATCTAGGATGTGTTGCATACACCCGAGATCCGTCAAATTCTTATCTTTGTTCGGTTTTCTAAAAAAAGAAACTTGAAGTTCATTTATTTAAAGATAGTGCATCTTCTATCAGAAAGAACAGTAAGGTCTTGATCATGAAAAAAATTCTTACTTTTTTTATTAAATTTGTCTTTCTATTGAAAATAATTAATCAATGAATGTGATTTCTTAGTATTCTTTGTGTTGTTTATCTAACTTAGATATCTGGCATGAAATATTATGACATCCTAAACAAATTAAGATGGAACAAATAACAAAAATGAATTTAATTCCTAACATATCAAAAGCAAGAACATTGCCATGTGCACATAAATTAGTAAAATGACTCAAAAATATTTTCCAAAAAGAACAAAGTCAAATGAATTGTTAGACTAGTTTATTTGGATATTTGTGATCCTTTGGTTTTGTGATATTTAGAAATAAAAGACACTTCATAACATTCATTAACGATTATTCTAAATTTTCCTACGTCTATCTCTTGATAAGAAAAGCCGAGGCTTTTTAAATGATTGAGAAATACCCAACAAAAGTGGAGAAGAAGAAATTAAGAAGCACAATTTAAACGAAGGACATATAGAGGAGAGAAATACACCTTCCCAAAATTTAAAATTTAAGTAGACCAACTACTATCATTTTTATGTCACAACAGAATGGGTTGGCGAAAAGAAAGAACATAACTTTAATAAATTTACATTATCACATTTTGACCTCCCTAAAAGTTTTTGGGATGAAGTTATGTTGACCGCAAACTACATATAAAATAGAATTTTCACCAAGTTTGAAGAATCGATATTATATGAAGTTTGGAGTGCCTAGTCCGATTTTGGTCATCTCCAAAATTAAGAATGTAAAACTCATGTGTTACTTCCAAGTCAACTTAGGGACAAGCTAGAGTACAAAATGATGACATACGAGTTTATAGAATATAGTCATACATTCAAAAAAGTATAGATTCTTCTATAGTGAAAAATGTCTAATCAAGAGTCCAACTTTCCTTGAAAATGATCAAGAACAAGTGCACGAAGAGGGGGGCAAAGAACCTCTCATCATCATCGGGAATAATGTAATTGACCCTTATGAAGACATGTTGGACATCTATCTAATAGTGGGACATATATAAGCTAATGAACCTTCAGAAGATGTGGATAAACTTATACAATCTACGAGCATAACTAACAAAAAGAGGTCACATATGTCACCCACATATTTAAAAGACTTTTATCAATATGAATATGAGACTTCATATTACATTATCAATGTTTATATAAAGGTTAGAGATGAATCCATCACTATATCCTTTAAATCAATCATCACGTCAATGATATCAAAAATTTCATATATATATATATATATATAAAGATCTAATAGTTCTCAAGTAAAACGGTAGGATAATAAGGTGTACAAGTTAAAAAAATCATTATATAGTTTAAAATAATCATCATGCCACTAGTACCAAAAGTTTCATGTGACAAAATTTGACTTTGGTGTGAATAAATTGGACTGTTTTGTGTACATCAAGAAGAATGGGAGAAAATTTATGATAATGTAATTGTATATGTATGACATTTTACTAAATGAGATAAAAACAAAATTAAATAAGAAATTCTAAATGAAGGATATTGATAAAACATCATCTATTCTTGAAATTAAATTATTTGAAATAGAAACTCGAGAACATTGAATTTAAATCAAGAACAATATCTTAATAAGGTACTAAAGAGATATGAAATACTGAATAATACTCCAGCATTGACACCAACTGTGATAGAAAATAACTTACTAAAAGTCAAGTCTCAATGCATGATAACAACCTTAATATAGATGTTTCCTATAGGAATTTTGATGTATGTAATATTGTTTACAATATCATATTTATCTTTTCTAATAAGTATGATTAACAAATATCAAAGTAATGCATATTGAAAAGTCATTAAAGACTTCTTAAATATATAAAAAGCACCATACAACTAAAATTGATATACTAAGCTGATTTATTTGAGGTTATAAATCACTTGTATGTGAATTTTAGAGAGAATATTGATGATCGAAAATCTGAATAATGTCACTTGTTTTTATTGGGAAAAGTGATGTAGATATTTCTTAGGAAAATAAGAAACTAGGATGTGGCACTAACACACACAAGAATCTAAATATATTTTCTATGGTATGATAATTACTAATGCAATATGGATCAAATATTTACTTTTGAATAGACTCAATTTAGTTAGCGGACCACTACAGATGTACTATGACAAGTAAGTCGATCAATAAATTTTATAAACATTTGAGCAAATAGTTCTAAAAAAACATATAAAAAATCAAATATCACTATATACATAACAATACGAAAAAAGAAGTGACAATAATCTATGTACCTACAAATAATATGTTAATTGATTTTCTCATAAAAAAATTAATTGAAATATTCATAATTTAATGGAACTAAAAAATATGTAAGTATAAATAAAATTTCATGAATAATAAATTTTACAATTATATCTTCTTCTTTTGCCCTACATGAATAGTAAAAGCGTTGAATTTGCATGACCAATTCATTTTCTCATAATAGGAATTCCGACTAGAATATTTATTAAAAATATTAGTTCAATAAGATTAGAGAATATTTAAATTAAAATGTAAATTCATAAATAATAAACTCTATAGTTTTTTTTTGCACTACATGAATAATGAAAGTATCGAAGTTGCATATAACAGACGTTATATGATGACCAAGGTGGCTATCATCGGATATCTCACATGCTCCATTCGCCGAGCAAAAGTGATGGTCCATCCTAACCGGTTCTCACGAACATCGTGGACGAAATCAATGCGGAGGGTGAACTAAGTGTGGCAAACACGCTATTAGAGGTTCCTTGTTTAGCAGAATTGAGCACTTATTGGAAGTCCCAAATGCTAACAAAGGTTAAGAGGTCTAACCAATATTTTCACGTAGTGTACTCGTGCAATTCTGATCCAAGTTATGAAGGAGCGTCGTGTCTGTCCGAGGAGATTAATAATCTTACATGACTTAAGTGTCTTCAATTTAATTAAAATGTTAGCATCTTTGAGACTAAGTATATTTTCTTTTAATCTGGCATTGAATTTATTTACAGAACTTAGGTAGAAGTTTTCCACTAAATACACCTCCATTAAATTCTAATCCAACTCAATAGCAAAAGTTAAATTCTAGATTGCAAAGATGAGTGAGCTAGTAGTCTGAATTTAACTAAATCGAAGAGAGTTCCATCTTTAACTTCTCTATACTATAATATGATTGTAAAAATAATTTGTTGGATATTGGGAGATGAATCCGCCTTGATGATGTCTCCTCACTTTTTTTTTGTTGCCCCACAGTATCCGGGGCTATTAGCACCCGACTAATCTGTGTCGCCCCGAGTCGGACATCTGGCTATAGTGGGTGAGGCTCCTAATGGGGAATTACTGCATACAGTGGGGCTCGAACTTGAGACCTCCTTTAAGCGGGGAGGAGCCTTTTACCACTCCTCACTTTTTATTTAAGAACAAAGACGCACAAGACAACAAAATAAGGTCGAGTTTGATTTTGTTATATGGGAAATTTGATTTTAATAAAACTATTTTCTTGGGAAACAACTAACAAAAAGTTATTTTAAATTTATAAATAAATATATATATATATATGTGTGTTAATTTAAAAAAATTTCCCCTAAACAGTTACAGGCCAGAAATACTCTATCTAATATTCTATAGAATATTTTTTCGGTTCCAGTTGCATCTACAAAGTATTTTGGTCGTCCTGAAAGTTTTTAACAGATGCTACAGTAAAAAAGATAAAGAAAATGTAAAGACAAAATATTTTGCTCGGAACAAATTAATGCCACCTTGAATATAAGATACTTTGGGCTACAATTTATTTTTAGGGACCGAGTACTTTGATAAGGCTCCAGCCTATCAAAAATGGTTGCATTTAAACCCTTTGTTATCTTTTTTTTTATAACTTTCTTTTCCTTGGACAGAAAGTGTTCATTTTTTTTCTTTCTACATTACGAAGATGGTGAAATATATTATATTGCGTACGCAAAAATAAAGGATTCATTTATCCAAAAAAAAACAAATAAAAGGATCCATAAAACATAAATATAACGTAAAGAACCCGACACAAATAGTGATATAAACCTGCAAAATGAGTTTGAACGTTTTGGGGCTCCCAATTGGTGGTTCTAGAGCTTCGATCCGGAGCTCCATTTATAGGCCTGGTTTCACCACCGGAGTCCACCCCTGCTGCACCTTCTGTCTAGTTGTGTTCCCGACCGAACGCCACAGATCACGTCACTGCAGTTATGCCCCAAACGCACGTTTGAATCGTGTCGTTTCTCATGTGCGTTTAAGGCGCACATGAGTTGTTTTCCGTTGATTTTCGTCCAACGCTCGTGAGCTCTCCGCGGAGGTTTTGGCAGTGCATACCTCATGCTCCAGCTCGCACCGCCAGCTCATGAAAATGTGTGGGAAACACATCCCGTTGACCACGCGGAAATGGGCTGCCATGACCATATTGGTCATGCACCAACATCTCTCACTTGACCAATGTGGTCATGCATCTTCACTACTCCCATTGTCCGTGTAATGCGAATGCAAACTTAACACTCACTACCCGTGTAGTATTATATGAAGATGTTATATCGAAATTCACTTACCCGTGAATCTTCACACTGACTCAATTATTCCTAAGTCCCATCAAACTGACATGTTTGATGAATATACCAGTCGAAATTCCCTTTGTATGAGAATCAGCCAACATATCACTCGTAGGCATGTAGGCTACTGTCACTTCTTTCTTTTTTATTATATCCTGAATATAGTGATATTCTATCTCAATATGTTTTTCTTTTGAGCTATTGGCTCTACTGTCAATCAAGCTTATCGCAACCTGATTGTCATAGTACATCTGAATTCATCCTTTGACCAAACCGAGCCCTAGTTCTAAAAGAAAACGTCTAAGCCAGACTCATGGATGGTTTCTATACTACAAGCAATGTACTCAGCCTCCTACATGTGTCTAGCCACACATCTTTGTTTCTTGCTACCCCCAAGAAATGGCTTCTCTACCCAACATGAATAAGTGACCTAATGTGGATTTTTCGATCATCTATATCCCCACCGAAATCTGCATCTGAGTAACCTACAACTTCAAGTGTATCTGCTTGATATGTCAATCTCAAATGTACGATACCTTTAAGATATCGAAGTATCATCTTTATGGCTTCCCAGTGGGCCTTACCAGGATTACTTTAACATTTACTCACTAGGCTTACAGCAAAGGCAAATCAGATCTCGTAAAGAGCATCGCAAATATCAAGCTACCCACCGCCTGTGCATAGGGTTCATCTAAAGGTTTTTTCCCTATATTGGGACACTGACTTTTACTAAGTCTTTTCCCAATCACAAGTGGTGTAGGTGTTGGGCTACAATTCTGCATCCCAAACCTCTTCGTTATCTTATTTATATATTGTTCTTGACTCAAGCTCAATATTCTTGAGCTTTTGTCACATATAATTTGAATCTCAAGTACATAAGATGCTTCTCTCATGCCTTTCATTTCAAATTCCTTGCTCAACTTAATTTTTACTTCATCGAGCATCGTGACATCATTTCCAACAAGCAAGATATCATCCACATATAGTGCTAATATCACAAAACTGCTCCCACTATTCTTGATGCACACACAATGATCCAATTTATTCGATTTGAACTCAAATTGGACTACGTCCTATGGAACTTCAAGTACCACTGACGAGATGACTGTTTTAAGTCATAAAGTGACTTTCTCAATTTATATACCTTGTTCTCCTAACCTGATGTCTCAAAATCTTTAGGTTGTCGCATATATATGTCTTCAGTCAATTCTCCATTGAGGAAAGCAGTCTTGACATCCATTTGGAATAACTCCAAATTCATATATGCAACTATCTCTAAGACCGTCCTAATAGACGCAAACTTAGCCACCGGAGAATAGGTTTCCTGAAAGTCTATACCGGCTTGCTGAGTATAACCTTTGGCAACCAATTTTGCTTTGTGCTTTTCAAGTGTACCATCTTACTGGTACTTTTGCTTGAAAACCTATTTACACCCTATGGATTGCCTGCCTACAGGAAAATCACATAGTCCCATACTCTATTCCGATTAATTGAGTCCATTTCATCTTTCATGGCGGTCGTTCATGATTCCGACTCAGGTGAAGCCATCACTTCTTTATACGTAATAGGATATGTCAATCCTCTATATCAACATCGACGGAGTAACATGAAGCCTCACACTCGTACAGAACATAGTCATCCAAGTGTGTGGGTGACGTCTGAGACCTCTTGGTTCCGGTTATACTCGTGGAAATAATGGGTTCCTCCACATCCTCCAAAGGTATTTCATTATCCTGTATAGCGTTATCTTCCACGCCTGGATTCCTGTCCAATTTGTCTTCTTCAGAGTCGTGACTATCGTCGATAATAGTCAGAGGCTCAATGTCCTCTTCACCGTGCAGTTATTTCCTTTAATTCTCAAGGAAAGTTGCATCTCGACTCTCTATAAGACTTTTTTTCTTCGTGGAAGAACCTATACCCTTTGGATATTTCATTGTACCCGATAAACCTGCACATGATCGTCTTGAAGTCCAGCTTGTCCAAACCTAACTTGGAATCAATACATGCGCTCTACATCCCCATTTTCGGATCTAACTCGGGTTTTCTACCATTCCAGATTTCGAATGACGTTAATTCAACAGACTTGCTGAGAATTCTATTATGTATGTAATTCGTGGTCAAGACTGCTTCGCCCCAAAATTCATTTGGGAGACCGGAATGGGACAACATACATATTATTGCATTCATCAGTGTTCTATTTTTTCTTTCTGTCACACCATTCTGTTGTGGCGTATAGGGCATAGTAGTTTGCCTACTTATCCCTTCATGAATGCAGTAACTCACAAATTCCTGGGAGGTGTATTCTCCTCCTCTATCAGACCTTAAGCACTTAATTGGTCTACCCAATTTCTTTTCTACTTCTGTCTTATATCTCTTAAACATATCAAAGGCTTTGACTTTCCTTTCCAAGAGATAGACATAAGTAAATCTTGAGTAATCATCAATGAATACGATGAAATATTCTTTACTTCTATGTGTACAGACACTCATAGGACCACAAATATCAGAATGAACTAACTCTAACAATCCACTTGACCTTATTCCCTTCGAAAATTCTTTTCAAGTCATTTTTCTGGTCAAACAATGCTCACAGGGCAATATCCTTGCGCCTGTTATATTAGGTACCAAGTTCATTTTGATTATTTGTTCCATCTTGGAATTTCCTGAGTGTCCTAATCTATCATGTCATAGATCATAATCACATGCATAACACATAGAATACTCAGAAGTGATTTTCATTGATTCATTGATGACATCGAGACAGAATAAGTCATGTTCAGGAACAAACTTTCCCATAGTCATGACTTTATCATTCTTCCCAATGGTCACATGGTTTTTATAGAAGTGGACTTCAAGTCCATTCTTCAGAAGAGCGGGTACAAATATATAGCACATCATGAACCATCATTATGTTGTCCCCCAGATCCAACCTATATTTCTCAACACCTTCAACATCCAAATAGGTGTTGTTCCCCATATAGATCATTTGTTCCCCTTTTTTAAGCTCTTTGAATTCAACCAAGTCATCCTTGGTCTTTGCAATATGGAGGGTCGCACCAAAGTCGATCCACCACCCACTTATGTTTGTCATCGCAGCATTGCACTCGATGATCCCAGCAAATTCAAGCTTATTGGGTCCTTTCCTCTACGGACCCTATTCAAATTCTGCTGGGCCTTATTTTGGCCTGGTTTCGTCACTGTGGGACAATTGACCTTGAAATGGCCATACTTCCCACAAGTGAAACAGGTTCGAGAAGGTTTCCCATTTGGCCCCTTGAATTGTTTCTTGTTAGGACCAAGTCTCTTTCGATGGTGTACCGCATGAGCTTCTTCTTCTTTCTCTTCAACTTTGAATACTTCGGTCATCTTCTTTCTTCTTCTAGTAATGTCCTGCTCTATGGCCAACTGTGATGGAAGATCTGTCACCGACTTAATTGTCCCATTAAGTCGCAAAGTTGTGGCAGCCATGTCGAATGAAGGAGGCAAGCTATTCAGAACAACTGACACTTGTAGAGGATCTGGTAGAGTAGTCCCTGCAGCGGCTAAGTCCTTAGCCATGACAATCATTTTTTAACATGATCTATGACGTTATCACTCCTTCATTTTAGAAGTGTTATATTTATGAAGGAGCAGTTGTACATTCGATTCCTTTTTGGAATCATATTTTTCTTTGATAGTCGCCCATAAATCATGTGCATTCTCATGAGTCTCGAAGACCCTAATGAGATCATCTTCCATATGTAGTAATATTAAAGATTTGGTCCTCCTATCCTTGACCTTCCACTGCTCAAATGTAGTCGTCTGCTCATCTGTTGCATTTTCGGGCAATTTCTGAGCATCAGAGTCAATTACAGATTCTAGATTATCATACATAAGCCCATATCGTATTTTGCAGCTCCACATTTCGTAGTTAGCGCCATTCAAACGCTCCATCTTGACTGGCTCAAAAGCAATAAGTTTGTGTGTCATTTTTCCTATTAATAGATTAGGAGATCATAGGAAGCTAAATCATAAACAGAAATCACGGAGGAAATTGAAAATATTTAAATAAATTTAAATAGAGAGTAATATTTAAATGTTTTGTTCCAATCGATATCATAACAATAAAAAAAAATTTATATACGATTATAATATTATAATCTATGCCAAAAGTTAATCACCAAGAATCGATGAATAACAAATAGTAATAAGTTATCTACAAAAATTAAGTTAAATCATAGAAGACGCGAACAATACTATAACGCCTAATATCACGGAATCATTAAATCAATAGACTAAATCACTGAATCATTAACAACAATATTTGCAGAATAATAATAATTGATTATAGTATCTTATTTCATAAATATAATCACAGGTTGATTTGATAAATGCAGACACAATTAGCAGTAGACTTAAACGGCTAGTAACAAAATCATACAATCGGATGAAGAAGTAATCAAATATAATCAATCGCAGAATAGTAATTATGTCAAAATAAATTGGCAAGAAATGCCAAAAATTAAATCGTCAAAAATTAAATGAGTACTAATTAACTATACTTTAACAGAATAATTGATTACCAAATGAAGTACGACAATGAATCAATTAAGGAATTAAATCACGGAGGCAATTAAATGGCAAAAAAAAATTATATGGCAGTATAATTCCAAAATCAGTGTAGAATAATTGGCATGCATTTATATTTTGAAACCTAATCACGATTGATTTTACAATTACAGCCTAAAAAAAATTAATTGCAATTAATTACATGATAACAAGATCTAGGAAATTATGACATAATTGAAAACCTTTTAAAAAATAACAAAAATAGCATACGATTACATATAGAATGAGGGTTAATAGATTAGTCCAAATGGTTCCAAATGAAAGCAGTGTGAGGATTCAAAACAAAAGAAAAATTGTTCGAAGATATCTACGGCTAGGAACAACTAAATAATAGATCAATAGGAAATAAAAACGAACGGTCCAGATCTAATAACTTATAGATGCATGGATCAGATTCATGGCTACAGTAAAGTTATTGTTCATCATCTTCAACCTCCAAAAACTATACCTATTCGACGACAGAAATAGGGGAGGAAGAAAACGTTGATGATAGTGCTCGACGATGTCACAGGCGAGTGGTGACAGGCGAGCGGGGAACCTTCGTGGAAGGAGATGGGGAAGAACGAGAAAAAGTGGACAGAGTGCAAGGGCGGACTTGCAGACGAACGCAAAATAAAATTGCAGAGGGTCGCTGGAGAACAGAAGAAGGTTGGAACGCCTGCAGAGCTCTGATACCAATGATATAAACCTGCAAAATGAGTTTGAACGTTTTGGGGCTCCCAACCGGTGGTTCTAGAGCTTCGATCTGGAGCTCCATTTATATGCATTGGTTTCACCACCAGAGTCCACCCCTGCCGCGCCTTCTGTCCAACTGTCTTCCCGACCGAATGCCGCAGATCACGTCGCTGCAATTATGCCCCAAATGCACGTTTGAATCGTGTCATTTCTCATGTGCGTTTAAGGCACACATGAGTTGTTTTCCATTGATTTTCGTCCAACGTTGGTGAGCTATCCGCAGAGGTTTCGGCAGTGCATACCTCACGCTCCAGCTCGCACCGCTAGCTCATGACAACGTGCGGGAAACACATCCCGTTGACCACGCGGATATGGACTACCATGACCATCTTGGTCATGCACTAACAAATAGTACTACTTAAATGTCTCAATCATTTGAATTTTTTTTCATACCTCTGTTAATCCATGTCATTGAAATGACACATCTAATTAATATGTTTGGAAGCTTCCAGCTAAACTTTTTTACATAAACTCAAATTTAAGACAACTAAAAAAGAGCTTCTTATCACTTCACTTCAATCTTATTAATTTAATCATTCAAAATTAATTAATTAATTTAGTTGAGAATATGCGTAATCATGGTTAATTTTACAGCAACAAGTTAATTAACTTGTACTACTAAGCATTACTCAGTTGTATACAAAATTAGTAGTTACTATTTTGACTGTGTGCTTGCAATATACTTTTGCTGCCTTTGCATTAGGGACTCAGGCTTCGTCCTTTGATTCCACAATGGGAATGATCTTCGTGACAAGAACGTCTGAATCATTTTCATCCCATGTGCCCCATGACGATGCCAATCTCCCGTTCGCCAATGTCGATCGCTCATTGGGCTGATGAACGTGGTGCAATCGCTCCATGTGTTCCAGCACGACCATCGTCCGGCCGTAGTCATCAAGGGTGCCACATCCAAGGCGCTAGTGAAGTACTACCAACTAGTCGAGCAGTTCGTAGCGCTCGGGACCGATGATGTCCGTGTTGTTTGCACCAGGGAGGGCGTTTGGTTTGTGGAGGACGACGCGAGCTGCAACCTAGAGGACATGAACTACCTGCAGGACTCTCCTCTCTTGATCCCCGAAGATGACCTCGCCCTGCAGTCGTCCGGCGAAGTGTTTGACCCCATCTACGTGCCACTTATGATGTTGTGATATAACTGGACTTATGCTTTACTCTTTACCTAACTTCTCTGCTATAATTCGCCAAAGTTATGTGCACGGATCTTAACATATAATGCATGCAAGTATTGGAGTTCATGGATGGTGGATACATCGTCGGCCTCACATCGAACCACACAATGACCGACGGCTTCAGCGGCGGGCAGATCCTCAATGACGTCGGTAAGGTAGCATGCTTGTTGGAACCCACCATCGAGCCAGTCAAGTCATGACACATCATCTTCACCAACACGTCAAGAACCCATCGAGCGACTCCTCCGGTGGTCCATAATTCCATCGAGCTGCGCTCGGCCATCATAGATATCCCTAACAACTACATTGACCGCATCAAGAATCAATACGTCGAGCGCACCGGAGGCCACTGCTCCACAACCAAGGCCTGCCAATCTCGCACACGCGCCATCACGACAGAACTATGCCACGACGATGATGTGCATATGTGCTTCACCTCAAATGTTGGTCCATTTCTGAGGCACACTATACCATTAGAGGGCGGGTACTACGGAAACTGCATGTACCCGATGTTCATCACCACGCCAAGCCGCAAACTGCTAGTGGTGAAGCTTGCGAATGTCGTGGATATAATACGGGACGCGAAGGTGACAATTGCAGAAGAGTTCGCGTGGTGGACAGCAGAGGAGACGAAGGAGGCGGATCCATTCGAGTCACGTTGTCGTATGACTCCTTGTACGTGACAGGGTGGAGGGGTGGAACTATTGGAGGTAGACTATGAATGGGGAGGGTCAGTGCCTATCATTCCTTTTTCGGCATCTGGCTTCATGGAGGTGGACTACAGATGTGGCACGACTCCTTGTACATGACAGAGTGTGTAGACTTTTGAAAAAAAGTGATTTCGATTGGGGCTCTTGAATAATGGGTTTTCTGCTCTACCAAAGAGTTGTATATATGAGCATCGTTTTGCTCCACTGTCATCCGCCCTTCACGCATCATTGTTGCATTTCCTGCAAGCCTCGCCCCCTCCACGTCGTCCAACGAGTTTTGAGTGCGTAGAGCGCATTTCTCAACTCCAGCACGTCGAGCGCAAGCTCATTCAAAGATGACCACAAAGGTCACATATTAATATCTCTCACTTGACCGATTTGGTTATAAAAAGAAAAACTTGACTCTCCCACTATCCATAATAGTGAGAATTTTGGAGATATAATCTTGAAGTTCATTATTCATGAAACTTCAATCTAACTCAAATATTTTTTAATATCATTAAACTAACGTGTTTAATGAATGTACCTACTAATATTTCTGAATCTCATTAAACCAACGTGTTTAATGAATGTACCTGCTAAAATTCCCTTTGTCTGAGAATCAGTTAACATGTCATTTGTGGCATATAGGTCACTATCACTTCTTTCTGTTTCATTATGTCATGTACATAGTGATACTCGATCTCAATATGTTGAGCCCCAAATTTTAAAAGAAAATGTCTTATTCACACTGGATGAGCGGTTGTCATATTATAGGAAATATATTCAGTTTCTTGTGTGTGTCAAGCGACACATCCGTGTTTCTTGCTTCCCTAAGAAATAGCCGCACCATCGAATAAGAATAAGTGACATGATGTGGACTTCCGGCCATCAATATCACCATCAAAATTTGCATTTGAATAATCTACAACCTCAAATGACTCAGCTTAGTATGTAAATTTTAATTGTATAGTGCATTTGAGATATTTAAGTATTCTCTTAATGACTTCTCAATTTACCTTCACGGCATCTTTGATATCTACTAACCAAATTTATAAGGTAAGCAAATCAGATCTTGTACATAGCATTGCATACATCAAGTTACCCATCACTTGTGCATAGAGAACATCTAAAGATTCTTGTCCCATGTTGGGACACTAACTCTTACTGAGTCGGTGCTGAGGTGCTATTCAGCGTCCCATATTATCTTAGTATCTTATTGAAATAACGTTCTTGACTTAAACTCAATGTTCTTGAATTTCTATCTCGTGTAATTTGAATTCCCAAAATATAAGATGCTTCTCTCATGTCCTTCATTTTAAATTCCTTGCTCAATTTCTCTTTTGTCTTATTGAGCATTGTGACATCATTTTCCACGACCAAATATCATCGACATATAGTGACAAATTTGCTCCCATTCTTCTTGATGTACACATAATGATCAAATTTGTTTGCAATGAATCCACATTGGACAACCGTCACATGAAACTTTTCGTACCATTGACACGATGATCGCTTTAAGCCATATAATGATTTTTCAGCTTGTAAACCTTATTCTCCTAACATTTTGCCTAAAAACTATCAATTTTCCGTATATATATGTCTTCCCTCAATTCTCCACTAAGGAAGGCAGTCTTAACATCCATTTGGAATAACTCCAAATTCATATATGTGACTATCACTAAGATGATCCTAATAGATGCAAACATAGATATAGGAGAACATATTGTCATCTTTTTTAGTATAACCCTTGAAAATTAATCTAGCTTTGTGTTTATCAATAGTATCATCAACACGATACTTTTTTTTGAATACCCATTTGCACTATATTGATTGTCGACTGATTGGCAAATCACATAATGCTCATATGTTGTTTCGATCAATGAAGTCTAACTCATTTTTTCATGGCAACCAACATGATATCGACTCATTTAAAGCAACTAATTCATTATAAGAAAAAGGATGTACTATCATCTAAATCAACATCGACAACGTAACACAAAGTCTCACATTCGTACAACTGATAATCATCTAAATATGTGAGCCTCGTCCAGGGCCTCTTGTTGCCGGTTATACCCGTAGATTATATGGGTTCATTCACTTCTTTCAAAGGTATGTTATCAATGTATATCATCTCCCACTACTGAACTTATGTCCAATGTGTCTTCTTCCGAGTCGACTTCATTATCGCCAAGGATAATTAGAGGCTCAATGTCCTTTTTCTTCATGCACATCTTCCTTTTCATTCTTAAGGAAGGTTGCATCTCGACTCTAAGTAAGACCTCTCTCATTGTGGAATAATATATACCCTTTGGATGTATCACTATATCTTATAAACATGCATGTCACCGTCCTAAAATTCAGCTTGTCTCTAAACTGACTTAGAACTAAAACATGCATTTTACATTCTCATTTCTGAAGATGCCCAACTTAGTCTTCATATCATTCCATATATTATATGGCGTTAATTCGACTGATTTGATGAGAATTCTATTTTATATGTAATTTGCAGTCATCACTACTTCACCCAAAAAACGTTTGGAAAGACCAGAGTGGGACAACATACATCTTACTACATTCATCAAAGTCTTATTTTTTCTCTCTGTCACACTATTCTATTATGGTGTATAAGGCATTATATTCTACCTAAATATGCAATAACTCTCAATTTTTCCCGAGAGGTGTATTCCCCTCATCTGTCTGTCTTTAAAGTCTTAGTTGATTATCCCAATTTCTTCTCCACCTCAATCTTGTATCTCTTAAACATTTCAAAAGTTCCCAGCTTTTCTTTCCAAAAGATAGACGTAAGAGAAATTAGAATAATTATCAATAAATGTGATATAGTATTCCTTATTCATGTGTGTAGCAATACTCAAGGGATCACAAATATCCGAATGAACTAACTCTAACAATCCCTTTGACATTGTTCTTGTCGGAAAAGCCTTTCGAATCATCTTTCTGGTCAAACAATGTTCACAAGGATATGTCCTTGTTCCTAATATGTTAAGTACTAGGTTCATTCTTATTATTCATTTCATTTTATCCTTTCCAAAATGTCCTTAAAATCATTTGTTCTCTCGCCTTCAGCTCCTTGAAGTCCACGAGACCCTCCTTGGCTTTAGCGATGTGGCAGGTCGCACTAGAGTCGATCCACCAATCATCAACATTTGTCGTCGCAACATTGCACTCAACGACTACAGCGAACACGGGCTTACTGGGGAATTTTCTCTGCATGGCCCTATTCTTACCTAGCTTCTTAACTGTCGGACATTTGTCTTTGAAATGTCCAAATTTCCCATAGTTAAAATAGGCTCCTCTTGGTGTATTGGCCCGCCATTTAAACTGCTTCTTATTGGGTCTGATGTTCTTGTGGTGCGGTGTTCACTTCTTCTTGTTTTGCATCTTCGGCTTCGAAGATCTTCACTTTTTTTCTTGTTCTTAGTCATATTTTGCTCTATGACTAGCTGGGTTGGCAAGTCTGTGACTGACTTGTCTGTTCCAATAAATCACAGATTACTAGCAGTCATGTCGAATGAAGACAACAGATTGTTCAGCACTGTTGCTACCTGCAAAGTCTCTAGTAGAACTGTCCCTACAACGGCTAAGTCCGTAACCATGTTTATCATCTTGTTTACATGATCTATTATATTATCAGTTTCCTTCATCTTATAGGAATTATAATTATACAATAGAAGATGCACATTAGTATCAATTTTATTATCATACTTGTTCTTAAGTGCTTCTCATAGATCATGTGTTGTTTTACGATTTTCAAATACCCTAATGAGATTGTCCTCCATATGTATCACTTTGAATACTTTTGCTTTCATGTTATTTCTCTCCCACTATTTCTTTGCTTTCTCTTCGACCTTTGTTTGTTCATCTATAACTCCCTCAAAAAGCTTGAGAGCAGTGGAGCCAATATACTCATGTAAGTTCTCATGGATCATTTCGTACCTAACTTTCTTACTCCACATGTCATAATTAACATCATTAAGATGTTCCATTCTTGTCATTTCACCAGCAATAGTCCTTAAAGTCATTTTGTTAATTTGTCTAATGTAAATAACAAATTAGATAATTATGTGATGTTTAATTAATTTCACAAAAATGATAAACCATAATTAAGAATGAGCTATAGATATATATTTAGTATCTAAGAATAATACAACTATTTACAAAAATGTCTTTCTTCTCAAAAGTTTTTAAGAACATTTCCTTTTAAGTAATTTTCAATAACAAGATTTAATAATTTCCAAAATAAGATCCTTAAAATGCAAATGAAATGTTTCCGTAAGTAAAAAGAATTTAAATAATTTTTGAAAATAAAATATCCTTTAATAAATTCCAAAATAAGATAGTTTTCGAAAAATAAATTTTCGTTAAGTAATTTTCAGAAAATAGACAGATAAAAATTTAAAATAATTTCAAAAGAATAAAATGTCCTTAAATAAGTTTTTGAATAATTTCAAAACTATAGTAAAATCATTGTTCTTCTCCCTCCTCAATTGTCTGCATACCAAGCTTCGACGACAAAATAAGGGACGCGAGCTGGATGCCTTTGTGAATCGTCCGGCGAGGCGTCACAGCTATCCGGAGTTCCACAGCTAGCGGCAAAGTCAGCGAAGGTGGTGGCAGACCTTAGAGACGCTTGGAAACAAGAAGACGATGATGGCGCAAGAAACTTGTAGAATGATGGATAAATTTGATCTCGATCCCTATAAATAGGACCCAACCCCTCTTCTCACATCCCATAATTTTCTCTCCCTCTCCTCTCTCATCCCTATAAATAGGACATCGTGAGCCGTAACCATGAAACGCACTATCGTATCACGGCCGTGACAACTTCATCATGGGGGCCGTAACAGTAGAAATCACCCAAATCGGTCAGCATCACGGGCAAGAATCCGATCACGACAATAATAGGTTACCATAGAACGATCTTGTCCCGTCACGGCCGTGACAACTTCATCACGGGTCGTGACCATACTGTGTCGACCATTGCTTAAATCATGACCGTGACCACTGTCGAACATTGATCAATCACGAACGTGACCCTTCATCACGGGTCGTGACATAACAGTCACGGGTCGTGACAGTCTTGTCACGGGCCGTGACAGTCCTGTCACGGGTCGTGACAGATGTTACCAGATTC
>LTAE01003183.1:0-16660 GCA_001647135.1 Pontederia paniculata
GCTTATATCCTTAGGACGCCCACTGCACACATATGATTCTTCATGATGTGTATTACGTGTGCAGTGGTCGTCCATTCCTTTAGCTCAGGTCGACCACTGTACTGAACTTGTCTATACCCTATTATAGAAATCAGCTTAACCAAGTTCATTAGTACAGACTGAGTTCACTTACAAATTTGTGATCATTCAAAATATTCTCGGGATCCTAGATTCAACAGGATAGACATCGATAATTTATCATGCGACACCTGACAATATGTTATGTACTGAGAAATCAAGGTCAAATCGTCCCTAGTTATTTTTGTTATTTTTATTATTTTTACAAACATCCAGACTGCTTGGTGCTCAATTCTTGATAAGTGAAAATAATGTTGATTGATGTTCAATTCTTGATCATTCCCAAACAAGTTCAAATTCCCCATTTAGTAAGCTACACTTGGAACAATTTTATTATGTTATGTATTTTAGTCTTTTTAATGTTAATTGGTACTTAAAAAAAACTATTTAAATAAATGTGAAGTTATTATTAACTTAATGTTACACCACATAAATCACAGTGTATTTTTGGGTTTAATTAAACTATAATAAATAAATAGATTATAATAGTAATTATATATCAAAGTGAGTTTATATTACTCATTTATTGCATGCACATAGTGATATTTGTTTATTAAAATAAAATAAGATATATATGGTATTTTTTTAATAATATAAGTATATTTCTTGTACCGACAATTTTATAAAATAAGATTAATTTTGTCAATATTTGTTATTTTGAACTTGTCCAACAAAAGAAATATTTATATTATGTTAGATATAATTTAAATGACTAATTATCATAAGTTTTTAACTTAATTCAACACATTTTTTATCTTATTAATAAAAAAAATAATGACTTTTATTCTTATATAACATCCAAACACCAATTGGAATAATATTTGTTTCGTTGTTATACATTTTCAACCAACATTAAATAAGAACTCAAATATCTAATCCGCTAGTTGTCACAAACTAAAGAGGACTTAAAATTTTCCAATCAAACACTACTATAAAGAGCAAAAGGGGAGAATTTTGATACGCTTAGAATGCACAATCAAACTTTGGAGCTTTTGATGAACTATGGTTAAAATCAGTACTGGTACTAGTTAAAAAAAGCTTTGGTTAACATGTGTGCTTCAGGATTTTTTTATTCAAGTTATTGACATAAAATTCTAGTCCTCACAACAAAACAATAAGGAGCCGTTTGGTGCATTCCCATTTTTATTAATCTGATCGCCACTAAAATAGTTTGGCAGTTCATATATTACCGATAACATCACATTATAGTGTTTGGTAAGTACTAATAACATAAACTATAATTTAAATTGTTAAACATAAATTTACTATAACATGAACTTTATTAATAAATTATTTTGTATAAACAAAAGGATTGATTAGACCCGGACTCATCTATCTTTGGAGGAAAAAACGTCTTTTAACAAGACAAGACTAGTGCTAGTGATGAAAACAGTTTATTATTGTAGCATATCTAGTAAAAATAACAAAAATATAAGTTTGAACAAAATAAATAAAGTTTACGTTATCAATCATCTGGAAAATGATCTTAAGAAATTAAGAAAAAAATTAACAATATTATTTTTAATAAAATATAAATATTTTAAAAGTTCGGTTGAATGAGTAGTTTTGTTAAAATGCATGTCATCCTACTGGTAATATGGAAAGACACTGCTTATGAGTGCTATCTTCATTACTAATAAAGTGATAATTTAAATTAGTAGAGAATTAAAAATCATTGGTAATGTGTTGCAGTTAAAGATGGTAATCTGGTGGGCCTTGAAAATTTTAACTTAAATAATGGTAATCTATCTGAATTACCTCATATCAAACAATCCCTAAATGTTAGTTTGATATGAGATAATTCAAACATATTAAAGATAATTTAATTTAAAATTCTATGGCCTCTCCATTGTCACATTAATAATATTTGACTTTTTGATAATTTAAATTATCATATAATCAAGATAACATTCACCAAGGGATGTATTTCAAAGAGACACATCCTCGTAAAATTATCCATTGAATTGAACTCTTAATTTTTATATTTTATATAAAAGATATTATCATTCAACATTAATTCCTCGATTTCTTAAGATTATTAAGTAATGACTGAAAATATAAACTTAATATTATTTTTTAACCTATTTAGTATTGTTTTCTTTAATAATTTAGATTATAGTTCACATTATGAGCACTTATCAAATACTATAATGTGATGTTACAATTAATTTATAAAGTGAATTTATTTTAGTGATGATCTAAATTATTAGTATAAATGAGAATGCATCAAATGACTCTTAATTTTCTTATTTTTTTAACTAGCTTATTACTTATAATATTCAAGTATAATAATTATAATTTTTTATTAGTTATCAAAATATATTTATAGATAGTTAAATATTCATATTAACCTCTTAATTAAAATAGAAAAATGCCATTACTTAATTTAAATTAATAGTTAGAATGAATTGTAATATTCTTTTGTTATCTTAAACATTTGTATCCATAATATATTATACTTTTAAAATATTGTTATACTAAATATTTGTTTTAATATATATTATTAAAGATGAAGAATGCATTTGTTTAAACATCCAATTTCAACAAATATGTTTTATTAATATACTATAATGATTGTACATGAATTTAAGTTTATGCTAAGTTTAGATTGACATGATTTCTTTATACATACACACACACACACACACATAGAGAGAGAGAGAGAGAGAGAGAGAGAGAGAGAGAGAGAGAGAGAGAGTTAGAAAATGTTAAATCATGTCACCTGTATTGTTAGATACAACATTTATATGTCGTTTACATATTCTTATCTCATCCAAAAATTCCCTATAATATTATAACGGAACTAATTTCATTATTTCCTATTGTTACACTTTTTCAAAATCATATGCTAATAGATAGGAATCAAATCAGGAATACAAAAAATTGAGAATCAATTTGAAAACTGAATTAGATCATTTTGATCTCGTTATACACATATTTTTTACGAAGTATCATTTCTTCATGTTTTGTTCTAATTTTGGTTTCCACTATGACTTCATTAGTTTCTCTCATCCACCTTTTGTTGCAGTCGTCAATAGGTAAGTGAGAGAAGAAGAGAGAGAAAAGGAAAATCAAAGAAAGAAAATGGAATCTGATGGATAATGTACTAGACAAACCAGAGTAAATGGGCGAGGGTACCGAAGGGTTATTATCCCTAAATATCGAGGGAATCGGGAGAGTCGTGACTTCTTTCCGTTTTACTACAACCAGGTCGTATCGCATAGGATGGGAGCTAAGTGTAACGCCCTAAGAGTTTGGCTCGTACATGCGTCGATGCTCGTCGCATGCCTTGGTGAGACGGAGGACGTAGGAAGTGACTAAGGCGGTCAAAATGAGGGAAATGACTATGCGATGTAAACTATGTCTGTGGCCCAGGCATGCGTCGCCGTTTCCATGGGCGCGCCCGTGGAAAATAACCCAAATGATGAGGACCCGAAATGACCTTTAGGGGAAGGTCTTGATGGCTAGGCAAGCTGTGTCGCACACCCAAGTAGTCACTATGCGTTGATGAGCCACTTAGGTAGTCAGAAAATGACTAAGTCTGGAAGTGGGCTGGCGCATGGGCACGACCCATGCATTTTGACGGGCGCGCCCATGAAATTGGCCCTGTTTTGACAGGCCCGGCCAAGCTGTGCAGAATGCACCAGAATTATGGGATCTGACTTAGGTTGACATTTGAGAGTTGTCAAACAGTTGGGAGAGATTCAGAACTTAGAATATGGTTATTGGAATGAAGGTAGTTACAATAACTACCCAAAACTTATATAAATATCCCTGCAATGTTGGAGCCATAGGGGATGCATGCTTTTGGCAAAATCATTGGTGCTTGGACAGAAACAAAGAGGATTTCGGACTGAACAATTTTCATACTCCTTTCCTATTCTTCTAACCTCTCTTCCTCAAGTTTCAGGGTGAAAACTTGGCTGCCATCAGAAGGTCCATTTTGGCTAAGTGTTGGCCAGAACATTGAAGGGAACAAGAGCTGCTTATGAGTCTTTTTGGTGAAGATTCCTAAGGTCTCGCACAGGCAAATACTTTGTTGCGTGACATTTGGTATCAGAGCGTCTCTGATGGCGGAGAATCCTTTCGTTGTTGAGTACAGGCGCGTACCAACAGAGGAGGGAACTCTGGAGGAAGAAATGAAGAAACCTTGGGCGACATTTGTTGAGGAATCAGTGGTCGAGGAGAGAAGTCTTGAAATTGCTGAACATGTTCGCGAGTTGTAGGCGTCCGTTCGTGATTTGGAGGAACGTTTGCTAAGACTTAGAGGTCTTAGTGGTCGTTTGGAGAACCTGGAGCACCAACTTCGTGTGGCCTTGGCCAAAGAGAGTGTGCGCTTGGACAAGAGCTTCACCGACAAGGTTGCTTCGATGGAGAAGTCCATCTCGTTTGTCCAAATGATTCGCCTTGACATCACGGCACAGAATAAAGAAAGGATGTGGAAATGGAGGAGTTTCCAAGTCCAACACCATCAGAATCAAGTCAGCCTATGGATGAGGGCTTGAAGACAAAGAAGAACGAACCTAAGGCGATTCGTTGCTTCACTTGTGGAGGGCCACACTTCAAAAGGAATTGCCCTCAGCGTCCAGAGAACAAGGAGGCAAAGTGCTTGGGAAAGAAGAAGATGTTCCCTAGCGACGACTAGAGATTTGTGGTGTCTAAGCCTAGTGCTTAGTTTGCTTGTTAAAACTATTGTAATTTTAGTTCTACTATGTCATAGTGTTTGGTTCGAATTGGCAAGTGTATGCCAATGTATTTGTGATGTAAACTTGGTGTTTGTACTTTGTCTTTGATTTTCAACAAACGTGTAACTTGTTTGAATCAATGAAAAGTGGTGTTTGTGGAAACCTCTATTTACGTTATGGACTAAGATAGTCTTGTGAACCATTCGAAAATCTGAAAATTACATAACCCCAAAATTGGGTAAAACATGAGATGTTTTGTGGGGCTAACATGTGTATTCGACACTAAATAGAACGTGAAAGTTCTGTTGAGATAACGTCCATGTTAACCCAGAAATATTGACATTTGGATTGAGGGAAGATCCAAACTATGTGGTGATGCATAGGTCAATATTGAGATGAGCGGCGGCAGAGGGGAAGCATTGATATAGTGCTGGAACCAGCCCCGTTTTTACTCAAAACCTGAGTGTTTTGAAGAGAAATCGTTGGATTGATGAAGCGTCAACGTAATGAGCGAAAACAACTTAGTTTTGACCAAAAAACAGAGGATACTCTGTTCGACCATTTAAAGGGAGAATGGATGACCAATGCTTCGATATTTTAGGTTTGAATAAAGAACAAGCATTGATACCTTGCTGGAACATCGATGAAGGGATGATGCGTCGACCCGGAATGTTGGCACAAGGATGGATTATCGAACAAATAGTGAATGATAAGAACCCATTCGCTAAGGTTGGAATGTGAGATCTAACCAAAATTCTGGGAAGGACATGAATGTCTAAGGTTAGGAATGGCACGCCTAGCCCAACTTGGTTTCGGAATCTTATTGTCGGATTATCATACTATCCAAGATTATGCATAAGGACTTGCAAAAACATCGACGTAAGATCGACATATTTGAAGTGGCAGCGAACGCACTTCTACTTATTGGATTTCGGAACAAACTTTCCTTGAAGGGAAAATAGGGGGTAATACACACCTCCTTGGTCAGTCGTTGGGACGTCGGATCAAAACGAAGGATGTTAAGCATACATCCAGAATCGAGTGAGGGTGGCATTTGATCTAACACTCCATTACTTGGAGAAAATCGAATGTGTACATACATTCTTGGTCTGTTTGTCGAGGCATTTGGCCATAGTCGGATGATAATCGAAAAATTTTTGTGATGCCTTAAGCTTTCTTTATTCGAGGTAAGTTAGAGTGCAACCTTACCTAAGTCGATATTAAATTAGGTTGTCCATAAGAAAAGTCGAGAACTTTCAGGACAAGTCCAAGTTAACTTTATGTTAACACTATGGGTCTTTTGTTGGGGCACTTGACCTTGTTTATCGAAAGATAAATTAAATTGTCCAAGAGACGTTGGAGATAGTTGACACTTGTCGGCTAAACTAGGATGCCTTGGGGGACATTCCTAAACCTTGTGAAATGTGTATGGTCGACCAAAATAAGTTCAAAGGACATGAAAGTCTATCGAACTTAAGTTGACAAAGTGTTATGTTGGTCCTAGCCTTGCCTTGTAATAACTTGGCAAAATGGGATGTCAGAAGGCCTCCCGGATCTAGACGATGGGTAGATCCAAAACGTCGACCTTGCGAGGTCACTAAGGCATGTAGCCTTAACTTGGGATGTTGGGACATCCCTGGTCTAAAGAAATTAGACCTAAACTTGGTCCGTAGGACATCATCATGGATGATGTGTCGTTTCAAGGAGAACCCCCTTGAATTAAAGGATCGCCAAGGCAAGTAGCCTTAACTTGGATGTTGTGGGATACATCCGTGATCTGAATTGATCGACTTCGGTCCTTGGGCATCGTCGTGGACAGTGCGCCTTTTTCAGAGGAGAACGCCTTTGGAATCGACGGATCGATAAGGTGTAAAAACCTTTAAAAAACTTATTGAGGTTGTCGTTGGTCTGAATAGAGACTAACTTAAAGACTTGGTGGTCTTTAAACTCAAAAGGTCGGAGAGCCTTAATGGGATTCCATAGAAAAGGAATGCCCAAATTTTTCAACGAAAGTTGACAAAGTAAATCGCTTGAAAGATAGCTTTTTGCGGACATTTTGGGAGTGTCCTTAGCCAAACAAAGAAGTATGACTTATGCATTCGGGAAATGCAAACCAAGAGTGGGCTATTGTGTTTTCGTTTGTGGGATAATGAAAACAATCATCCATATCAAACTTATAAGTTTGAAGGCACAAGTTGAAAGATACTAACGCCGAATGTAAGACATAATTTGTAAGGTATGAGAACATGTGAGGCTCTCAAACCTAAATGACTTAACGAAGTCAAAAGTCTATGAGGAAAGACTTAGACAAATTATAAAGGATGGCAAAAGACATTGGTGAGGACAGCAATGGTTCGAGTGGGGAAGAGTTGTAGCGCCCTAAGAGTTTGGCTCGTACATGCGTCGATGCTCGTCATATGCCTTGGTGAGACGGATGACCGTAGGAAGTGACTAAGACAGTCACAATGAGGGAAATGACTATGTGGTGTAAACTGTGTCCGTGGCCCAGGCGTACGTCGCCGTTTCCATGGACGCGCCCATGGAAAACAACCCAAATGATGAGGGACTCAAAATGACCTTTAGGGGAAGGTCTTGATGGCTAGGCAAGCTGTGTCGCACACCCAAGTAGTCACTATGCGATGATGAACCACTTAGGTAGTCAGAAAACGACTAAGTCTGGAAGTGGGCTAGCGCATGGGCGCGACCCATGCGTTTTGACGGGCGTGCCCATGAAATTGGCCCCGTTTTGACAGGCCCGACAAAGCTGTGCAGAATGCACCAGAATTATGAGATTTGACTTATGTTGACATTTGGGAGTTGCCAAACAGTTGGGAGGGATTCAGAACTTAGAATATGGTTATTGGAATGAAGGTAGTTACAATAACTACTCATAACTTATATAAATATCCCTACAATGTTGGAGCCTTAGGGGATGCATGCTTTTGGCAAAATCATTGGTGCTTGGACAGAAACAAAGAGGATTTCGGTCTGAACAATTTGTATACTCATTTTCTATTCTTCTAACCTCTCTTCCTCAAGTTTCTAGGTGGAAACTTGGCTGCCATCAGAAGGTCCGTTTTGGTTAAGTGTCGGCTAGAACAATATTGAAGGGAACAAGGGCTGCTTAGGAGTCTTTTAGTGAAGATTCCTAAGGCCGCGCGCAGGCAAATACTTTGTTGCGTGACATAAGGTTGTCTACAATGATAAGATTTTTTTTCTTTTTTTTTCTCTTCTTTTATTTTTTTAAAAATAAAATGCAATGTATTGCACTAAGGGTGTAATCAAAAAAATCAAAAAATTGAAAACATAAAAAATCGATACGACCCGACATAAAATTTTTAGGTTTATTTCGATGGAGATCTACATAATTAATATTTTATTATAATATTTTGAATACTTTTAATATATAAAAGTTACTTAATTAACGTATAAGTTTTGTGAATAAATATTAACAAAATTATATAAGTAATAAGTAATGATATTACTATATTATAACATGTTGTTGTGATTAATTTATCTAATAAAATATTTTTAATATTATTGTAAATAATAAAGTTATAAAAATATAGGAGCCCAAAAAATTGATAAGATTTTTTATTAAAAGAATTATACCAAAAAAATAGGGAGATTTTTTTCTCGTAAAAAATTATCCGACCCATATTACTTTCACCCCTAATTGTACCTAAATATTTCATATATATATATATATANTGGCGTAATGGCAAAATTTTCCTTTTTTTTTTCTTTTAACTCACATTTCAACTTATGCTCCAACATTACTACAGAATATTGTTTACTTGGATTAGTAATTTTTCAAGTGAATATTATATGGAGAAAAGAAAAGGAAAAGGAGTACGTTGGAGGTTGCATCATGCAATGCACTATGTAACATAGTACATTTTCTGAATTTAAATTTTTGCATCCTGAAAGGATCATGTCCTCTCGCTTGTTCCGCTTCCTGGATGCAAACTGGGCGCCACCTATTAAATCATATAAAAATGTCTCCCAAGGTGCGTTTGATTGTTCAAGTTTTACTATTGCGATCTTAAGAATAAGAAATTAACGCGGGTGTCAAGCATAATTTTATTAATACCATTTTACACATATGTCTAATTATTATATCTTTTATATATATAATTGTTATATACTATTAAAACTATTCGTATATGAATCATGTATATATGATAATTCAATTCTTTATATGAATAATTTTGATAATTGATCATAACTGTAAAATTAGTATGATGATTAAGATTATTATTTATACTATGTCAATAAGATATTGCATAACATTCAATTTTTCTTAAAATAATTAGTTTGAATTTCTAGTGCAACAAAAGTTAGATAAAACTTGATCACATGGTTATAAGTTTCAATGTACATATTTTTAACCTGGATAAAAGAAAGTGAGAACAAAATTATGATGCATATTAAAAGATCTCGAGTTGTATTTTTCGACGAAAATTTAACAAATTTAATAATAAAGAATATTATTAATTGTTTGATTTATGAATATGGCAGTTATATTATTGAACAAAATTATGAGGAATAAGAGCTCACCCTCAACCAAACCAACTTAATTATTCTCGAATAGAGATGATATACAAAGACCCTTAAATTTGGATCCTAATTAATTAATGATCTTCAATCAATGAACTGCATTCTTATAATGCTCCGATAAGGGCCTCTCGCCATCAAACAGAATAATCCATAGTTTCATTAAAAAAATAAATCCAATTAAAAGAAATTAAGTGTTATATATTCTTTTAGAGGTGTATCACTCATTTATGCCAAATTTACTCGACTAGTTTTAATTGCATCTTGATTTGGCTAATCTTGTTATGCTAATATAAATTGAACTATAAACTACTTAACTCAACAATTCGATCAAGTAAAGAGCCTTTGGTAGTTAAGTAATAAATTTTGGTGTGGTTTTATGTACACATAATTAACTCCTAACGGTACGGCTACGTCGGCTCACTTTGGATGTTTGCACGATGGTTGGTGGAAAATTTCATGGCATGCTATTAATTGTTATCTTCCAAACGTTGGATTGATAAATGATGCAAGAAGGGGCAAAGATGAAAGTTACTGGATTGTTTTATTTAAATTAAAAGATATTGATTCTTTGGAAGTTTTGTTTCATTCTAAAACAATTTATGGGTTTTTAGGGTTGATATTTTAGCCTATTTTTTTATATACATAATAGAATTGAGTAACATTTTATTTTATAAACAAATATCACGTGTTAAATAAAATGTGGAACATTTTTAAATCATCAATTAAATTTTATTAATATGTATTTGAAAATAGTTGGTATGATTTTAGCTCGTATATTAATTGAGTACTTTTATATAATAAATTATCTTATTTAATATTCTTCATCTTATATATACACACATAATATATATATATAATATATATATATGAGGTAGTAAAATAAAAATAGTTTGATGTAATTTAATTAGTTCACCCGCCGTCAAAATTCTGGATAAAAAACGTCTCCTAAATTTTGATGGGACCTAAAAAGAATTTAACAGTTTTAGTCGGAAAAATTGCTATTAAAATGTTTCGATATTTTTGTTGCACGTCACAATTAGTTTCACGTTTGTGTTTAGCGAGATAGAGAAATTGGCCAATATTAAATAAGTTTTGATTGACCAAACCTTAAAGAATACTTTTTTCTAATTTTGAAAGAAAGAGATCATTTTTCTATTTCGCACACTAACAGTCACGTATGGAAAATAAATAAATAGTCAACTAGTATTTTAACTTGTCTTTAAAATACAATCAAACACAAATGAATTAACTACTTTGCAAAATGTATTCTTCTTTTTAATAAAAAATGTTTTATTAAATTCAAGGTATGTATAACATGTGTTTGTCGAATGTGTTAGATTGAGTTTAGACCCTATCACTCTGTTTGGTACAAGAATAAGGTAAGAATAAATTCTTTATTTTTGTATTTTCATTCAAACATCCCAAGAACAGAAAATATTTCACCTTTTTCAAAATCATCTTAATTTTCGTAAAACCACTATTTTTTATCACTTAATCAAGAACAAATTGTTCTTGCCATTGACAAGAACAATTTATTTGTTCCCTTATTTTTTCTAAAAACTATTTTATTAAATTATTTTATCCTAATAAATATTAAATTATTTATAATTAATATTTTGTATGATTAATTAAATTCTTCATAAAATATAATAATTATAAATATTTTATATTATTAGTTTTACATATTAGTTAATTACTATATTATCACATTATTCGGTAATAGCATATGATTAAAAATAGAATAATGGAAAATGTTAATTAACTTGTGTTAATATAATATTATAAATATTTTGGTAGTTCAGATTATATTAACAATAAAATAAATATAAATCATATATTATTAGAAACGTATTAATTTTATAATCAAAATTAGCATTAATAGTTGTTTATCTTTNATATTATAAATATTTTGGTAGTTCAGATTATATTAACAATAAAATAAATATAAATCATATATTATTAGAAACGTATTAATTTTATAATCAAAATTAGCATTAATAGTTGTTTATCTTTACTTAATTATTCTTTATGAAAAAAGTCTTCCAAATATTTATTAATTAATTATTTTTATTTAATAATATCAATATATACTTAACTATATTTAACAAAAAATGATAATAAAATATTATATTTAATCATATTATTAGAATAATAATTAATTTAATTGTTAGAATACTAACAAATCAACCAAACACCCCTTAAGAATAATATTTTAAGAATAGTTCACTTCTATTCTTCTCTAGAGAATAAAAAAGGAATATTCCTCATAATTCTCATTTTACTTATTCTTTCACCAAACAGGACCTATATAGCTAGTAGCCAGCAATTCCGTGCTCTTAAACATTTATTCTCAATTAGTTGAATTGAGAATAAAAATTAAAAGAATAGATATAAGAATATACTATAATTGAATCATAAGTGAACATATTTTATTTATAATAGTTTCCTGCATTCTTTATAAATAAATTTAATTCAATTTTTTGAAATATACATAATAATTTCATGAATTTTAAGATAATTTTAAAAAATTAAGAGGTTGACAAAATTAATCTTATTTAAAAAAAATTGATTGAATTTTGAGAATAACTGGATATTTTTCTCTTTATTCTCAATTCAAATATGTATCACTATCACACTATAGAATAAGGGCCTATTTTATATCCAAAATACGATGTAAATATCTTTACTATTACATATTACTGTAATTTGAATGTAGAATAGACTTATTTCGTGTGGGCTATCAAGGACAGACCCAGAATTTTGTTTGAAGGGGTCCAAACGTGTATTATCGAAATAAAAAACTATTAATAATTATTAAAATTAAATACAATCTAATTTAATTTTTTAAATTAATAAGAAAAACTCTCGTTTAACCTTAAAACACACACATATATATATATATATATATATACATATATATATATATATATATATATACATATATATATCATATAAATGGGTTGATGATTCCCATTAAATATATTTCATAAATGAATAAAATAACAAATATGCTTAAAATTTGTGTTTTTTTAAAATATATAAAAATGGATGATTAAAAAATTAAACAAATTATAAATGTATTAATTTTTTTGTGTGGTCTCCACCGTCGAATATACTTAAAAATTATAAATGTTCTTAGAAGTTTTACTTGAAAATTATAAATGTACTTAAATGTACCTAAATATGGATTCGGTGCAACCTAAGCTCAAGGGAAGTCATGAAAAAAACCTTCTCACTCAAAATAAAAGAATGGGCTTTACGAAAAATGTGTTTACATTTGTTTAGTACATATAGCATATAAGCGCATATAAGAAAAATATATATTGCAGCATACAAAAAGAATAGGTACAGAGAAATTTGTTGGTGTAATTAGTAAATTGATAAGATTAATCTAAAAAAACAAATGGGATTTGACGTTGTTAATAAGCAAGTTGAATAATTAATTAAGCATAACATTTTTTTATTACAGTGCAATACGTTTCTAGTTATTCTTATATATAAATATGTAAATACGGACTTCTCCTCATATATTCGCATTAAAAATTTTATGGAAAAATATAAGTGAGCTGTTGCTTACACTCTTTCCCTTATAAATTAATTAATAATTTTAAATTTAAACTATAAAAATATGTTGGGAGAAAGGTCAACTATTAATACTCTACACCTTGAGTCGAATCCATCGGATGTTATCTGAACTTCTATTATTATTATTGGACAATAAAAATTTATTTCTCAAATGCAAAATACATTTGAACTGGTTGGTAACTTTTTTTTTCAAATACAAATTATTGATCAAACATTTGAGATAATATAATTTTTTTTTGTTCAATTCAGGCCTAGAAGCATGGCTCAAAGGATAAACTATATGTCTTATAGGCCCAAAGTTGTCGGTATAAAACTTCATTTCAGCTAATAGCTGAGCCCAATATTCCACACCTGAACCGCATCTCCATGTGTTCAATCTCATAAGTTAATACAAAATATTTTAAAAAGTAAAATAAAATAGAAGATAAAAAAAGTCTCCGAGTAATAGAAAAAGGTTATTTCTAGTTTGTATATTTCAGAAAACATTTTAGTGATGTGGCGAATTAAATTTAAAAAAAAAGGAATATAAAGTAAAATGAAGGGCAAAAATAAGAAATGTAAAATAATGATAAATGAAGACTTATTCTGACATGTATTAACAATTAAAATAGCTAATAATGAATAACAAGGATAATGATTAATGAGTAATAATAAAATTTCTGTATTTTAAAATAATTAAATTAAATAAACATTTTTGGCATATGCAATATTTAAATTAATTGATGAACGTAAAATTATTACAAAATATAATAATATTTTAGGTATTTTGAATTATCATATATAAATCAAATTAAATCATTTTTTATTTTAACTATTTTCATATACGTTAATGAAAATAGTAAGAAATAATTTTTTATTTTTATTATATTAATAATTTATTAGTAGTATATTTTTAAATTAAAATTATAAATTAATAAGATAATGATAAAATCAAGTGGTCAGATAATATAATGGTTTATTATATTATATAAAGAATAATTAATAAGAAAGAGTTTTAAGGATACAAACTAATCATTAATTATCTTCTTTATTTATCATTATTATTAATTATGTTTAGGTTCCATTAAGTTCTTTAATAAAGTATTTTTTATCAAAAACTAATTTTCTTATTATCTGCTATTTGATAAAAAAAATAGTTCAAAATAGGAATTCATATTATATATCGGGAAACGTGTTTCATGAAGTGAATTTCCTCTTGACTCATTATTAAGGTTCACTAGTTTCTTAAAAGTTCTCGGATTATATTATATATGCAGCCAGCTACTTGATGTATTTGCCGATGATATATTATTTTTTGAATCAGCTGGTCATCTTCTTGTGGTATGTTTCCTTTTTTGTTATAGAACTACTCATTATTACCAATCCATCATTCTATATGTATACTATCTGATCCACAGTCTAAAGAAGAGTATTTCCTTACCAAAGAACAGAAAAAAAAAAACGGGGGAAGAAAAGTAATATTATTTTCATAGCGGAAGCATTGTTGATCAACCACTATGAAATTTTATCTAAACTTCAGATCTATGGTAAAACTTTTCATGGGCTGAATCACCTCTGGACTCTACCAGGGAGAAAGAGTTTTATTTTGTCTCTTGCCCATAGAAGTTACCTAAAAATATCATTGCATTACAATTTTATAGTTTACCGACAAAAGCTCCTAAGTGGGAAAAAAATACCAAATATCCACTTAGTTTACTGACAAAATATCTAACTGTAGTATTTTTTTTATAGTTGTTTATAAAATAATAAAGTCCCCAATTTTTCAAATTCCAAAACTGCCCTCCTAACTAACTCAAAACCCACAATCCAAATTCATTTCTCAAATCTTTATTTCTTATTATTCCTTCTCCCTATCTTTCTTAATGGATCCTAATTTTCCCCTCTCCTCTTTTCTATCACCAAAGGAAAAACCCATCTTTTCTTCTGGCAATCAATTTTCTTTTCTCTTCCGCAGCGAAAGAGAAGATGAAACCAGGCAGAGAATGGTGGATCGACATCCAGAAGAAAGATTGTCTAAACTCTAAAGGGAAAGAATGACATATTAACAAAGAACAGGACATCTGAGCATATTAAATAAAAGGTGTATATTGTTGGCAGATCTCCTATAGATATAATATTCTAATAGATGAAAATGTCTAGGAATTCTTACCTATTAATGTCCCTGATTGCCTGTTCATGTCTTACGTCACCATTTTCCAATTTATATGCATAGTATTCCTTTGACCTATTGAATGATCGTATTGGATCGAAGATTCATTTTATTATTAATGTATTTGGCTTGCAAATCATTAGTATAGAGACATAGATTCACATTCATACAGGAAGAACTATAATCGACTCAATTTCATATCTTAAACATTGAAAATTCCATCATCATCGTCGAACAACGACATCGTCATGACTTATGATGCTAAAGTCATCGTTTGTGAAGAAGGTCATCGATGGATCTAGGCTTGGTTACAATCGTGACACCTAAGTCATGGCCCATGGCTCAGAGATTGAGATATATTCATGTTCGATCATGGTCATGAACTCTATGTCACGACCCATGACCAACACGACGTGAACGACCGTATGCGGTCACAATCATGACACCCAAGTCATTGCTCGTGACTAGCAAGTCGTGGAAGACTGTATGCAGTTACGACCCATGACCAACATATCGTGACAATTAACGTGTTCGATCATGACCGTGACAGTTAAGCCATGACTCATGATCAGCACATTGTAAAAAAAGATCATGTTCGATTCACAATCGTGACACTTGAGTCGTAACCCATAATCGACACATAGTGAAATCACAATATTCGATCATAGTCATGACATTCAAGTCATAACCTTGTGACTAAGAAATTGTGAACCAACGACCACCTAGTCATGGTCATGAAATTATCATCAAGAGTGTACTGTTTATCGAAATGAACATAAAGACACTCCTAATGCACTAATGGATTAATTCTAATATAAACACTTATATATCACCTAGTCTATTGAAACAAGGTAAGACCTTGTAAAATAGGAACTGATTGTAGAATGAGCAACTCACCGATTTTGAAAAATATAATAGAGACATTGCATCGTATACGATTACATTATCCTTATTCCATTGTATTGCTACAGAATTTTCATTCTATCGAATTCGAAACATTCTTATTGTGCTCCATATCATCCTTGTTGTTTCTAAAAGACCAAAAGGATAATGTGAGATAATATGACCTTGGAGTTTTACTCTTTATCGTTTGGCCTTACCGAATTAATTTCAAATGGAAGTATCTTTGACCATTAGAATTCTTTCCTTACCATTTAGCCTTACCAGATCGATTTTAAATGAATGTACTGTTGGCCTTTTGAATTCATTTGCTTAATGCTTGGCCTTATTATCTTAAAGAATATTATTATATTCAATCGTCATTTGGCTTTCTGATGCGTGCTAATTATACATACAAAATTACTAGCAAGTGCACTAGTCGTATCAAGTAATAAAGTAAGTGAATAGAGTATCGATCCCACGAGGAATTTATTCTATCAATATCTAACACAATATTTTAATGAGAGGGGTACATTGAATTTGATGAATATATTGATTATAAAAATAAAGATTAAATAATGGTAAAGATATAACAATTAAGTGTCAGAATGATGACTTGAGCGCTGGACTTGGATGAATAAATAAGAGAAATCTGAGTTTTAATAAATCAATTTAGGTTTTTAAT
>LTAE01003184.1:3907-16252 GCA_001647135.1 Pontederia paniculata
TAAAGCAATATTTTATAACATCTCAACATTAGAGCACATACAAGTTTGTTCTTAGCAAACTATCACATTGCTACTTCTAGCTTACCTCTCCACAAGTTAAAAACCGATCTAAGTATTTTAAGCATGAACATATATGTATGCACACAAGCATAAATGAAGCAAACACATGCAACTCTTTCCAGTTTTATTTTACCCCGACTTTACCCACGTCCTTGAGTTGGACCTAAAGCCTGGGCTCTGATACCATAACTTTTCACGCCCCGAACCCGACGCCCGGAGCACGGCAAGGGGTGTTTCGACCTTTCACTAATTCAAATTCAAACTCAAGACACAACGGTTAGAAATAAATCTAACTAGAATTTTTCGAAAATTTCGGCATGACCTTTACTAAAAATGGTCCATGCGATATATACAAACAGGTAATATGGGCCAAGCCCGAATCATATAAACGAAAATAGAATAAAAATGATTAGAAATAGGGCCATATGCCCCAACAAGGAGTTCACAACACTCCGACAACAATGATAGCATATAAACAAGCACAAAAGTTCGACAAATAGGCAAAACTCTATGGATATGACAAGAATAGACTAGTATACGTAATCTAAAACTCTTCAGACTCTCATATACACACGATCCTAATTATTTTTTCCTTTTTAAGCCCGGTGAGCATGCAAGAGGTCTATAGCCTCAATCCTCGAGGAGTATCTCCTCATCCTCACCTACAAAACAACAACAATAAGCGGGGTGAGCATAAAATGGCTTAGTGAGTGCAATAAATGGATCCATAAAACATTTAAACCACTCGAAAACAAAACTATCGGAAAACATGATCAAAATTATATATCATGCATAGCTTCAAATAACAAAGTACTTGCAATCAATGCAGGAGTTTAAACATGCTATGTATGAGCTGGCCTACGTGCGATTACACCACTTGCTAACTACAAGCACAACATGATCTGCCACTTGTAAATCACCTCGACCACATGAGGGAGAGCTACCACTATCACATCATATCCGCCACGAGTGAGTCAAACAACTCGTGCCAATCGCGCCCGCAAATGACTCCATCTCATCCTCCACGAGAAGTCAAACAGTATGCACAGTCGTAACCCGTGCCCGCAAATGACTCTCTCATCATCATAATCCAACATACATCATATCATCCTCCCGAGAGGTCAAACAGCCCGCACAGCCGTAGCCCGTGCCCGCAAATGACTCTCTCGTCACCATAATCCAACATACATCATATCATCCTCTAGAGAGGTCAAACAACCTGCACAACCATAGCTCGTGCCCGCAAATGACTCTCTCATCATCATAATCCAACAGACATTATAAGTATATCATCTCGCTCCCATACGAGTCATCTCCTCGCTCCAACGTGAGTCACCATGCATGATCTAATGCAAATGCATGATAATGCCATAATGTCCTTTAGGATATTATTCATATTTAACAAAAATAGATTTCCACACAAGATTCGTAATAAATAAACAATCATACATCCGGAAATAAAATCCGAGATAAAATAACAATATCACCACATCTGAATCCATAGAAATCCTATACAGAAACCCGTGAAAACATATAGAAAATTGAATCTCACACATCATGACAATAGTTCAAAAGATCATCACATCATCAACATAATCAATCAAGAGAGCTAGAGAAATGAATATAATGAACCACTACGATGCGGTGTTGCTCTAGGTTTATGGAAAGTTCCACTCACCTCGATATCGCTATACCTTGCGGGATCTCCCACGTCCGAGCAAATCATTAATCAAAATATCTACCCAAACACATGTTGAATTTCTATTAGTCTTTTATCATTTGATTCAATTACATAAATACTAGTTTAAATCTCATAACCATAATGATCACACAATAATAGCACTATGATTTAGTATTTTTAGATTCAATAAATTAACTTACTTCAACAATCCATAATAATACAGAATTGATATGCTCAAATAATTATAAGTTACTATGACCATATTATTATTTGTGACAACATCATTAATCTTTTTCAATTATCTTTTCAAAATTATAATCTTCAAGAGTCATACATCAAAATTATTAACTTGTTAACTACCATCATATTGCCCTACATAATACATATGATTTATCACTTATTAAGCACATAGTATTTATCATATATATGACATTTATAAACACAAATAAGCATAATTACCTTACTAATTTTCCCAAATTAATTAACCACTATCAAGCTTATCATTACATCAATTAACCTTACTAATTAAATGTTAATCATTACTGTTAATCAGGCTATAAATTCGGCATCATGACTCGAACATCTCAGCTTAATAAAAAGGGTAATCGGTCATGTACTCACCGCCACAAAAGCGTTCGTTCTCGACTTCGACTAATGTTGCAACATCCGACGGTGGCGTGTTGGGAAAACAAAGGCGATGTTTAGAGTCACGAGTCTCTTCTCCGGCGTCGGCAATGCACGCGATCGAAAAACCGAGCTGTCGTCACCTTTAAATATAATCAAGCCTCACAAGCAACCAAATTTTATCACTAGAAAATGTTCATGACTCACGGGAGATTCAGATGGATCGTGATTGCTCCGAAACTATCGACGAACCCCCGATGAAGTGAAACTCTACGGAATCGAAGGAAAAAATCTCAAATCGACCCTAAGTAACACATCTACTAGAGTCAATCTTGGTTTCATTTAACTCACTACGACATGGATGAGATACTCCGATGAACTATCGCCAAAATCCGTGAGGCGCCGGAAAGGAGTCCTCGCCCGAGGCTTTCGGCTTGTAATACTCCTTCCACAGGGCACGAAATGCCATTACATAAGTACCGTTGTCTTCGTCTTGTCGAGATCTTCGAAACGATATATACATTGTAGGGGTTTGGTGTCCGGGCGGCGAAGCAACATCGATTGGAAGATAAGGAGGCGGAGGCGGCTGCTGCTCGTGCGTGGAGAAGAAAGGGAAACACAAGATGGAGAAAGGGAAGAGAGAGAAATGGTGAGGGTTTTTTTTTGGGGCCCTTCTCTTGTTGGGCCGTTTCATCGTGTCCCTCATGTAGCGTCGGAGCAGGCAAGAAACGGACCACATTGCACACAACTTAGACCATTTTTCGCTTGAAAAGACTCGAAAAGTGAATCCTAAAACATGAATCATGTTACCTTGAAGAGGTCGTGTTGAACTCGAAGCTGCCCTGATGCAGATTGTCTCATCCCAGACGTAGACCATGTCTTGACAATCGTTGGTCGTGTGTTTAGAACACCTAAGAAACGGACTGTTCCCCACTCTGACACGGGCCGTGTTATGTCAAGTGTTGGCTAGTGCTTAAAAACACCAGGAAAACATGTCACGTTCAATTCTGGCGCAGGCCATGTTTCCCTGCAGTTGATAGATGAAAATACCCTGATTATTGATTGATCCTATTGCTTTATTTGATAATTGTATGAGTGATAACTTAGATAGTGGATTATGCTCAAAGTTTAACTAAGTTTAAAATGAATATTGCATGTGATTGAATTTATTTGTAAATGGTATGAGTTGTTCATGTTGAATTAATAATGAGACCCATATGTGAAGTATTATCAATTTCTTCGGTAGCTAAAGGCCTCTTCGAAGATCGAGGATTTCTTCGAAGACTATTTTTAATTCCTTTAGGAGCTACGAGTCTCTTCGAGATTGATGATTCTCTTGAAGATTATTATTTATGAGATTTACTATGTGATAACGAACGACTCTAAAGTCTAAATAGTCTTAATGATGTTATTTGTAATGCGAGTTAGAGATCAACTTATAATGCGATATGATTAGCATGCATCCATTGAAGAAAGAGATCAATCTGTAATCCGATATAAAATTAGAGCATGGTGCACTCTTTGACTCGAGAAGTTTCAGATTTCAATTTTTTTTTAAAAAAGAAATATATATTTACAAACGTGTCCTATTCTAATTTTTGACGCATGAAAAAAAAATTCTCTGTTACATAGTTATAAATCGCCCGTCGTCATCCATTTATTAATTCCTTAGCAAATGCTGCTCACGTTGGGCCCAACTACTGCATTCGACACGGGCTACCCTACAACATTTGGGCTTTAAGGCCCAATTAGTTACCAATCGGAAGGCCGTAAGGCCACACCCACGTTGAGAAGTGCATCCTTCTGCACCACCCGATCTTGAACCGACGGTAGATATTATTAAAACTACGTTAATTAAGTCATTTCTTAGGAACAACACATCGGGAACCCGTTTGAACCCCTCTTGGGTTCCCGTAAACCGACCAAGTCTAAAAATTAACGAGCTATTAGCCGTGTGATCAACGTTTTATCGGTTTCTGATTCACCAGAGCGTCAACCGCCCGGTTCATTAAACTGAACCACACAGGGTTCGAGGCCATATAGAGTCATGGTCTAAGTCCTTGTTTATTATTTTTTTTACTTTATTATAATTAACCCGCTTCGTTATTACCTTTAAAGTTTTAATTAATCGATTCATTTGAGAGCGAGAGAGAGAGAGAGAGAGAGAGAGAGAGAGGAGAAAAAAATAAAATAAAATTAGAGGAGCGAGAAATTGGAGGTGGAGGAGAGAGAAAACAAGAACTCCATTTTACAGGAAAAAAAAGAAGAAAGCAACGACACCAACCGGAAGAGAAGAAGACTCCAAAACCGCCCAGATCAAATCCTCCCTTCCGATCGTTCTCCGGTGCGCCGGCAGCAGAAACCTTCGAGATCTTGTTCCTTTCCTTCTGACCGGCGGAGGACCGGAGTCTGACGCCCGACGGTTAGCGGTAGGTGTGGCGGCGGCAGCTGCGGTGTCCTGGAAACCCTAGCTGGTTGATGGCAGGGAAGGGATAAGTGAGGCGGTGATGGTGATGAAGGGATCTACCTCGGCGTGAATGGGAACCCTGTGTTGTTGTCATCGCCGGCGCCCGATCGGATCTTTGACGACCCTCTCTGCCGCCGGGATCTTCCGGCGACGTTCATCTACTGCGCTGCCTCTTTGCGGTGGTTGAGCGGCGGGGGAGCGGTTTGGAGTTGTGCCGCAGGGGTGGGGTTTTCTGGTAGTGGTTTTGTGAAAGCGGCGGATGGGGGTTTCCGACGACGGGGATGGAGGGGGCATCCCCTTGGATTGCAGAGTGGGGACGATTGTGTGGGTGCGGAGGAGGAACGGCTCCTGGTGGCCGGGGAGAATACTTGGTCAGGAGGAACTGTCGGCTTCGCATCTCATGTCGCCAAGATCCGGGACTCCGGTGAAGCTCCTCGGTAGGGAGGACGCAAGCGTGTGAGATTTCTTTTTTTTTCTATATATGTTTTAATTTTCTGTTCTTCCCATTTTTCTGGATGTAACAAATTCTATGTGGAAGAAGGAGGAGCAACACTTCATTGTACTGTCCAAAACTGGTTTTCCTCATCATGTCAGTTCCACAATCCTTCTGATAAAATCTTGTTTATGGAAACATATGTGCTGAAAAAATTTTCTTCTGAAACTGTTGGGTTACTTTCTTGTTAAGATGTGGATTAGTGTATTCCTGCTCAAGCATGACAGTCTCACTATATCTGCAAAATGTTTGATCGTTTATGATACAAAAGACGCCTTTTTCATTATTTTACTTGTGACTTAAGTAGTATTAGACCTGAATTGGGGCATGGAGGCTCTCCTTTTTGAGTGTTGGCATGTAGATAGTAAAGGAAAATATGTTCCTATTACTTTGTTTATATATCTGGTATTTATGTTTGACATTTTCTTTCTTCTTGTATATCAGTTAGAATTTTCATTTTGCTTCTTATCGTCGTCAAAATTTCATTTTACTATTATGCGATCAGCTTATTCTTTGTTGCGACATTGAATATGCAGTCTGTTCAGTTTCATAAACATTTGATCTTCGTCTTTTTATTCTTTACCTAGAAGAACTTATGTCGTAGAATACTTGCAGGGACTGGTATAACTTAGAAAAATCTAAACGTGTAAAACCTTTTCGTTGTGGGGAGTTTGATGCTTGTATCGAAAGGGCTGAAGCTTCTCAAGGAGCTCCCATAAAGAAAAGGGAGAAGTATGCACGGCGAGAAGACGCTATCCTTCACGCTCTTGAGCTCGAGAAGAAGCAGCTCGAAATGAAGCAGCAAAAATCTGGGATTATCTCATATGGTGTAACCACTAAACCTTTAGGTCTGAAGAAAGGGAAGAACTTTTTATCCTCAGATATCATCACGAAGAATGATTATTCTGCAAGTTATAGCAAGTATGGTATTAACAAAATTAGAAAATCCAATCCGTTGCATGAGGAAGAGAATAGAAACAACCCTGTGTTTGTAGATGATGCTAAAACTGGTAAAGTGAAAGGTTGGGAAGAAGGGACGCCCGAAACCATGCCTCGCATGAGAGGTCTGCAGGATTTTGGCCTTCGGATTGCCCCAAAGAAGAAGCCACTGCCATCTGCTGTCTGGGAGACACCTAAGAACAGTGCTGAAAATAAGTCAAATGCATTCCCTGCAATTGGCATTGCAACTCATAACAAGTTCATGAAAGGGAAAAGGTCTTCTGGTACAACTGAAGATTCTCTTGGTAAAAAGCGAGATAAACGACGGCCTCTTGTCCAAGTTCTGCAAAGCACTGCAAAATTAGCGAGTTCTCATGCTACCCAGTTTGATGATAGTCCGCATAGCATTCCTATACAAGGAGAAAAAAATGATGCTGTCATTGTATGCCGAGCGAAAAGGAGCAGATGCATTTACTTGCCTGCTGATTCAAATGATTCTGTGCAGCATGGTGGATATAATTTTGAAGAAGAACCAATGGCAACAACACAATTTGAAATGAACAACTGCTTTGATGATCCTGGTTCTTTGACAAGAGAACATGCATCTTCTGTGATAAGTGAACCAGATTTACCTGATTCTTCTGAAACAGAATACCTGGAGTCTGACATGGAAGAGGGAGAGGAAATGGATCATTTAATAGGTATTGCACTTCATTACCGCTGTTCATTCTACTTTGTTGCTATTGTGATATAATATTTATTGGTGGTAAGATGTTTCTAAGGCAAGACTACTTCATATATATAATTGAACAAGATTTTGGGATAGTGCTTGTTGCTTTTTGTTCAATGCTAAGAAGAATTACAGCTGGACAGTTTCTCCTGTGATATCATTACCCTCTTTATTTCACATGGACATATCACGAGTTCAGAGAGAACTGTCCTCCTTATACATGATTTATGTTTACATCTAGATTCATTTTATGTATGATAGATAGGCAAAAAGAAAATGAGAACCACTGTTGTGGTTGATTTTTCTGAGTTTCCTTGATTTATTTATTAATTTATCTATTTATTTTGAGGGCATTTCCTTGATTTATTTAGCTTGCCTTTCTGAGATGTTTTTTTTTGGAGGGGCTCGGAGATGATTATGCGAGGACTTATTATGATGTTGACTGTTTCTTATTTAATCTTCGATGGTTTGAGGAGATTAATCTGTGTTTTTTTCACTATCTAATTATCTAGATAATATCAGAAAAGATATCCCTTGTCAATTTAAATTCATCCTGCTGGAGAGAACGCCATTTTGATTTTGTAGAATATGAAAAAGAAAACGGATACATGGTAGATGAATGAATTGGATATTAGATGAGTACTTTTAGTTCAAACTGAGAAGCGATGATCTCTCTCTCTCTCTCTCTCTCTCTCTCTCTCTCTCTCAGAAATAGAAAAACTGAAAAGTGATGATGGAACTCACTGAAAACTGTGTTCTTTCCTTCCAAAAAAAATGAACTTACTAAGTAATGTGTATTTGCAGAAGGTGATTTGTAAAATAGAATTTATTATCTCTCTCAAAATATTTATTATCATTATTTTTTGTTGTTTTCTTCTGTTCTCATCTGAACTTTGATGGCTAGATTCTGTTGAAATGCTTAAGCTTGCATCCAACTGTAATAAGTTGCCTCCTAAATACAGTAAAATTTGAAATTTGAGCACGATTTCTTGGTCTTCCTAGCTCTTCCTTTGTTCATAAAGATTCATGTCTAAATATCTTTGATGCTTTCTGTTATATCTTGACTACATTTTGTTGTTTTATCTTATGATAGTGGTTTTCGCTCTTGGATGCATGGTCCTTGTTAATGGTATGTTCTGGGTTTAAATTCTCATGGGTCATCCAACTTTTGCAGAAACATGATTTTTAGGCACTTAGTTTTGGTTTTCAGTATACAAGTCATTCAAGTTTTGCAAAATCAATATTTAGCTCAACCCATCATTGGATTTCAATATTCAGGCCAACCAAATTTTATTCCTTTGAGATTTAGGTCACCCGTTTAAACCATTTTAATGTGCTATGTGGAGCCAACATGCTGTGTGCCACATCCTTTTCTCAAAGAACAATTTTAAATTTTATTTTTTTGTTGTTAAAAGTCGACAAAACTTATATTTGCGAAATTTATCTTCCTTAAACTTTTAAAGAACATAATTTATCAAATAGAAAACAAAATATTAATATTATTTCTTATGTTGGACGACGACTATGTTACGTATGTGTCACTTGCCATTCTTCACATGGTTGGCGACTTGAAATTTGACATAATAAAATTTTGGTGACTTGTATATTAAAGTTTGAAGACACATGATCCAAATCACGACTTTGCGAAAGTTGAGTGATTTAAAGTATGATTTTACACAAGTTGGGCAACTTGTACATTGAAAATCAAAGTTGAGTGATTCAAATAATGATTTTGAAAATCTTTAGTGGCTTATGGAACTTTAAATTATCTTTCCCCTATTGAACATGATTAAATGCTGACATTTTGTCAATTTCAGATGCTGGCCAGACAATTTCATCAGGCCCTGGAGATTGCAAACCTGCCACAATTCAGGTTTCTGACAAAATCAACATTGAAGGCTTTGAGATGGCTATTTCTAGTGATATGAATGAGATGCATTCTCATGAATATTCTGAAGATGCTTCTCCTGAAGTGGGAGTTTCAAAGTGGCACTTGAAAGGGAAGCCCAACAACCGGAATCTTCTAAGGAGACCGGCTGATATGACCGATGGCAAGATCTCTGGCATGAGTTCAGAAAAATGCAATGGTTTGCCACAGGATACGGCATATGGAATGAAGGGAAACAGCTTTATAAGGGGAGAGATGGAGCTTTCCAGCCAATGGACAGTGGGGCGCGGTTCTGACCATGGTAAAAGGAGTGCCCATTATGTTTCAGGTATGTCTGACATGATCAGTGAGGATTCAAGTCAGGATGAGATGATTGGATACAGTAAGCAGAGATATCCATCACTTTTAAATTTAGCTCGAGATCACGGAAGAAGTCACAAAAAGTACAGGGATTTGGAGGATGAAGGAAGATATTCGGACTCTCGAGCTTATTGGAATGATGGTGATGATCCTATGTATACTGCTTATATCAACAAAGGGAGGGGCCCCACTTTGATAGATGTTGATGTGAAAGTTGAAAGAAGTTATCATGGTGAGCGTGTCCCTCTTGTTTCTTTGATGAGCAGATTGAATGGGAAAGCAATTATTGGACACCCAGTTCAGGTTGAAATACTGGAACATGGCTCCACCGACCAATTCTTTTCTAGCAACTATCCTGGTCTTGATGATAGTTCGACAACCCAGCCTGTATGGAGGACAGCCAGAAGAACTGCAATGCAACGGATTCCTCGTTCTAATCCAATAGCCTCATCTATGGAAGGTGAAGAAGTTGGGACGTCTCAATTTCCAGAGCGAGAAAGCAAACCCCTAACAAAGAATTCTGGTCATCAAGCTAGATTAATGAAGCAGACTTACCTTCATATTCGCAAGCGACCCTCAGGGAAGTATCGCAAGAAGTCATCCAAAAAAGCAAGTTTGTCAAACCAGAAAACTAGAACACTCTCTTCCTTTGCAATCGAACGGAAACTTGCCAGTGCAAGTCGAGATTCTAAGCTTGTTAGGAGCAGTGATATCCTTGGAGGATTAATAAAACCAGAGGGAAGTATGCCTCTGGTTACATGTGTCCCTGTGAAAGTAGCATTTAGTAGGATACTGGAAGCAGTTGGCAGGCCATCCTCGAATACAGCCCACCGTGTTCGAATGGCTAGTCCGGTAATAAGAGATCCATGTTAGTGAAGATATTTGTGCTAGGCTGTGGTTGACATCGTCTTGTCACATCTATTGGCTCCTGTTCATGCTGTGTGCTCATTTCATCATGATAACCGAAGATTTACATGAAGGAGTTCAGCTGATGATGGTGAGCCTTCCTAGAACCTGGTCAGCTTAATCTCTTGGGGGAGCCGAAGAACCTTGGTGGGGGGGGTGCCCACTGCTGTATAATCTAAGTTCCTACAAATTTATTAGATTATGTGGGACGAGACCTGCCAAGTCTTTTGGTACACTACTTTCAGCCAACCCAGTGGTCTTGGACTTGGGAGGTGAAGGGGGCACTGCCAAAAAATGCAATAGAGTTATTCAGTGCGACGATTGTGTTTGCCGACTCCCGCCTGTAAAGTACTAACTTAGAAACTTTCCAGTTAGTTTAGCCATTTGGATATATACATATTCACAGGTCTTTGTAAACCATGTAAAAGATCCAGATATGGAAAAAACATCATGTCAAGTCCCATATGTTTACAGAGATTCAAATGCCGCCAACTTTGGCAGCCGCTTTGGCGCAATAAGCTGTAGCTCAAGAAGCCATAGCAAGTACATTATGAAGCTGGATCAATTGTTGTTGAATTATCTGCCTAAATATTGTGGAAGATGGTGATCTGTTACCTGGTTGTGGATTAGCGTTAACTGTATGCAACTTAGCTTTCTGCAAACTGTCATCTTATTGCCTATAGTAAACATATTGGATACTGCTATGTGACCGTCGATATAATTTGCAGGTAAATAGTTACACGCAGGGATTGTGATATATGCCTGATCCAAATAATTTATTACTGATATAAATCCACGTTACAACTGTTGTAAGGCTTAAACTTTTTAAATTCGATGTTAAGAAATTCTTGAAAATGTAATCTTAAATATCTGTTGAGGATAATCGAAGTTTCACTCATAATCTCACTAGACCTAATCAAATTATGTGCAATCATTTTGTCTCATCACGAACATCACCGTAAACCTAGATGCAAGGAAGAGTGATTTTCCATGAGCTAACACACAATATGTAAAGTTCAATAGAGTAAAATAAAATAAGTATGTTGAGTGTCTATGAAATGTCTGCATATAATTTTTTATCACATATTTTCTTTGCATCTCTTGCTTTTTTTAGAATAATATTTATTATGTATTATTTTTTCTTTGCTTTCATGCTTGCATGTCTTTCTTTCATATTTCTTGCTTTTGTTCTTTCTTTCTTTCATTCTTAAAAATTATCATTTAACTTATTTCATCTTTCATCTTATATTTTATAGAAAAAATAGTTTCAAAATAAAGAATGCTAAACTTGAACATAATTTGAAGATAAAAATCAATGAATAATTAGGATATAAAATGTGATTAAACACAGTAAAGTATAATGTCAATATACATATAATATAAATATTCTAGTTATCGGTTAATATCAATTTTTTGCTGAAACTTTTGTTAATTATCCATAACCGTCCGACTGAATTCAGTTAATGAATTTATTATCTATTAACCAAACCATTTTTAAATTGGATAAATTGGTTCGGTTAATTGGATGAAAGTTTGATTGATTAATCGGTCGCGTCAGTTATTTGGTTAACCATGCTCACCCTAACGGAGATTCTTGTATAATAGGAATAATGACTAAGTGTTTTGCCTTCATTGTCCTGAATTTTCACTATTTTGCCTTTACTATACCCTTTGTTCCTATCTTTAATTTTTTATTTTTTTGCTGCCTTTGACAATCAATAGACATAAATACTCATAACTTCTCTTTTATCTTACCTCCTTTAAAATTTCTTATCCTTTTATTGAGACTTCTAATCTTTCTTTAATGAGCATATCATACATTACCATGCATAGAAAAAAATTAATCAATCTTCTAGGAAAAACTCTTTTCCCGTCAACCATGTCAAGGTGCGACAAAGGTCATTTCCTTTCGGAGTACTTCATCAGCTCCTTCCTTGCGCACATGGTCCATTTGGCTGACGTCATCCTTCACGTGCGTCGAAAAGGTCTAGGCTCGATGACGCGACTTCCATCAATTATTTCTATGTCAAAATGCAATTTGTTTCAAAATCCGACACAATTCTTTTTGTCTAGGGTTGTACATTCTTTCTCGTATGATCTATATGGAACCGACACTTGTAAGTTAATGATGATTACGCTAATTGCACATTTTAGCCTAAAAAAATGACTCTCAGCTTAACACACACACACATATATA
>LTAE01003184.1:16329-40782 GCA_001647135.1 Pontederia paniculata
TATATATATATATACATATATATATATATATATATATATATATATATTACTGTTTTCACATGTACGTGCTGCTGATTCAAAAGTGTTTTTTTATTCTTTTTTCTTCTACATTAACCTAAACACACGTTTTTTTATTTCTTTGCAATGTCCGCTCATTCCGGGAGGAGCTTCCAGAACCTTCTCTTTCTCTTTTCTTCTTTTTTTTTTCTTCTTTAAGAAAAATAGACCCAAAATTGTGGACAAATTTCTTGAGAAATATATATATATTATAAGTAAGTAAATTGATCAGATTCTTATTTTTCTTCCCGCCATATTCCCCCACCGTTCCGACGAGGTATTAATTCTTCTTCCCACTCTCAAACGTCTCTTGATCCCGATTTCTTCAGGCGGATTCCCCAAACGACGACGACCACGACGTCGACGGCGAGGAGGAGGAGGGTGTCCTCTTACTCTTCCGCAGGGCCAAGAGAAGAGAGCTCGTGCTGCGTCCGCCACATGGTGGTGATGAAGGAGGAGGAGGAGGAGGAGGAGGAGGTCGCTGCTCGCGGCAAGATGGTGTTCGAGCCGATCCTGGAGGAAGGGATCTTCCGGTTTGATTGCTCCGATGACGACCGCGCCGCCGCCTTCCCCAGCCTCACTTTCGCCAATCCTACGGATAGGGACACGCCCATTATCGGGGTTCTTTGGTCGCCGGAATTCGTCCCTGAGTTCGAGCGACGACATTGCAAGCGGCAGACGGTCAAGATTCAGGTATTGTTATTTTAATTGTGTGTATGAATCGAGTATCCACTTCCAGTTCTTTTAGCTTTTTGATGTATGTGCAAATTCCAGTTCAAATGGTTTCATCTCATACGTTACATACAAAATTAAGCATAATGTAGATTGATTGATTGGTCCTTTCTTGAATTGCGCGTATGAATTTGTTTGTACGTTATCGATTTTGTGCTTCAGCTTCCTTCAGGGACAACATTTTATGGAATTGGAGAAGGGGGACGGCTTGAAACAGGGATACGTGTATGTCAATGTTTTGTTGACTCATCGAGTTCTAGGACATCTAATTATAATTCGAGAGTTTTAAAAAGGCATGCTTGCTGCCATCTCATGCAGGTTTCCGCATGGAACGTGCATGCATGGGGTTATGGTCCAGGCACACCTTCCTTCTATCAGTACCACCCTTGGGTCCTTGCTCTTCTTCCAGATGGAAGGGCATTAGGGGTTCTTGCAGATACAACTTGGAGCTGTGAGGTTAAGTTTCTTTTGATGGCCCTTGAATAGTTGTTTTTTTATTTTATTTGTTCTACTGTAACTATCGTCCAGTAATTTAATGCTTCTCCAACAGATTGACTTACAAGAAGAGTCCACCATAAAGTTCGATGCTGATGTTGTTTATCCTGTCATTACATTTGGTCCCTTCGAGTCACCCGTTGAAGTTCTTATTTCCTTGTCTCATGCAATTGGTAATCTTTTGCTTCCTTTTGCGTGTCAATTGCTTGTTTAATAAAGTTTTTCCCTCTGATCATGTTTATTTCGTTATCTTTTTTTGTGCTTATTTTTTGTTTTTCAGGAAAGTTGCACTCAATTGATACATTAGCGTCAATAAATGCCACAGACTACTTCTTGATTACCTATATTAATTATTAAGTTTATGTGTTGAGGGTGCATTTGTATGCATTTTGTGAATTTCCTCTAGTCTGGAATTCCTTCCTCATGAGCTTCTCCAAACAGGAACTGGGTTTTTGCCTCCCAAGTGGTCACTTGGTTATCATAACTATTGTTCGACTTTTTATTCTGATGACAAAGTTCTTGAGGTATATTATCTTCCAACCATGTTGCATCTTGCCTTTGCATTTCAAGAATTTTACTTATATGCTAGAGTGATTCATTCACTCTGATTGTTGGAACATTTTAAACATTTATATATTTGGAACTTGCTTTTATTGTATTGTTTTATTGCTGTAACATATTTGCTTTTTTATCGATAAACATTTGATTTTTCTTCTTAATATAGTCATAAACCATAGAATTCTGAGCTTGTATTTATTATTATACATGCTCATACTTTCATCATTTAGTTCCAATTTCCTGATGCAGAGTGCTAGATCATTTAGGGAGAAAGGAATACCTTGTGATGCCATTTGGATGGACTTTGATGACATGGATGACCATTGCTGTTTTACCATTGACAGAGTATATTTCTTGAAAATGCATTTGGTTTTAGTTTGTTGTCTCTATCATGCACTTCTTCATGCCATTTGCATATCTTACAGGAACGGTTCCCTGATCCAAAATCTATGGTGAAAAAACTAAATGCAATTGGAATCAAAACAATCTGGGTTCTTACTCCTGGGATTCACAGTGAAAAGGGTCATGATGTTTATGATAGTGGTTGCAAAAGTGATGTTTGGATCCAAAATGCAGATGGAGAACCTTTTGTCGGTAATTTCTTGTCCATACTTTAGCACCATTGACCTGAGACTCCCTCATTACGATGTTCTTTTCAATGTAGGAGATGTCTGGCCTGCCCCTTGTGTATTCCCTGATTTCACCCAGCAGAAAGCACGCTTGTGGTGGGCTAAGCTGGTAAAGAACCTCATATCCAATGGATTCGATGGAATATGCAATGATATGAATGAGCCTATTATAGATGGAGTATGTCTTGAGATTCAAGTTTCGTTAGGTTCACTCCCTCAAAACACATGGTGTTATGTTCTTCTGTGGAGTACCTGACATATTGATTGCAGACTATAACAGAGACAATGCGGGAAAGCAACATTTATAAAGGAGACTTGGAACTTGGTGGTCAACAGAACCAATTTCATTATCATAATGCGAGTGCCATTGCTACAGTGATAATCAAATGATATCTTTTTGTACAAATAATGCACAATCATTATCATAATATTTTTGTTGGTTCTCAGGAAACTTTTTTTTATTTTCCAAATTAGAATAGCTTTGCTATTTGTTATATTCAGAATATCAGGTTGAATACTGAATGTTGTTCTTCTTACAGGTTTATGGAATGCTAATGGCAAGATCAACTTTTGAAGGAATGAAAATGGGGAACGACACCAAAAGACCCTTTGTACTCACCAGAGCTGGGTTCATAGGGAGTCAACGCTATGCTGCAACATGGACTAAACATATCCATTCAAATTGCGCGAGTCTTTCCATGGTTCTTCAGTTGGCCAGTTTATGGTCCTAAGAAATTAACATTTTTCTGCTATAGACTGTAGCAATATCCAGTTTGTTAAGATTCGTTTACTTGATAAATAGTTTAGTCCAATGTGTTTCTAGTTATCTTACTATTAAATGGATATACCATTCTCAGATGTATTTTGATACTACTATGTTGACAGCACTACATTGCAATAGTGACACTTTCACTATTAGTCGGAGACTATATATATTAACCAATTGCGAGGATTAGGAGTTTCTAAAATGTGTTCTATCGCACAATTCTATTCAGTAAATAATGCAGGAATGGGTGGTGGTGTGATGAGCACAGCTTTCTTTAATAGGCACCATTGTTATAGGTCGTGCTTGGCTCTATCAACAGAAATGTTTTTTTATAGAGTTTGGACATGGTTCAGCGGGTGATAGATCACTTTTGCTTCTTTATAGTCCTCTTTTATATCTTAATGATTATGATTAAAAGATTTTAATTTTGAAGTAGTAAAAGTTTACTCCATTATAAGGGTCATGATGGGTTCAAATCATGTCATTCCGTCTCAAAAGAAGTCAACGAAGTTGCATTTCTGTTGTGATATTTTCAATTTGGTTTACCACCTAAACATTGGTTTTGTCTCTGTTGTGATATTTCTCTTATCAAGCACTTGATATTTGGATCAGGGACTCAGTGGCCAACCATTATCTGGACCTGATATTGGAGGAGGATTAGCTGGTAATGTCACACCAAAACTCTTTGGTCGATCGATGGGAATTGGTGCTATGTTTCCTTTTTGTTGGTGGCTCTCAGAGATGAAAATTATTGGCCATGAACCATTGCCTTTCGGGGAAGAGGTATAGCTTGAAAATTTTGTTGAATGAGAAATTAATTGCATTATTGTGTGTAAATATCTCAAATTAACAATTAACAAAGTGGAAATATTATCTTCAAAGTACTTTTTAACTAGATTGAACTCGTTAATATAACATTACTTTTTTCTTGGAAACAACACTTTTTTGGACAATGTTATGTATCAAATTGACACTATAATTTTGTTCCAGTGCCAGCAAGTGTGTCGCCTAGCATTGTTGAGGCGTTATAGGCTTTTGCCACACATATATACTCTCTTCTATATGGCACATACAAAGGGCACTCCTGTTGTTGCTCCCACGTTCTTTGCTGGTAATTACCAATCCCCAACCACATATCTATGGAAATTAATTATAGAATCTTTTTTTTTACACCTTTGGCTCATGCAGATCCAAAGGATACATGTTTGAGACAAGTTGAGAATTCCTTTCTACTCGGTCCATTGTTGATTTGTGTAAGGTGGTTCATCGGCTGTCGACTTTTGTCTTCTAGGCCTCAATACTTTTGCATGTTGTTGTCTTTAAGTACCTTTCTGTAAGCATATAGGTCAGTTCAATTTTCATGAAATTTATTTCATTTCAAAATTTTATGCTGATGTTCGATATCTTGTTCCTTGGCCTACAGCACCATAACTAATCTTGACTCATACCAGAGTGCACATGTTCTTCCAAAGGGTATCTGGTTGCAGTTTGATTTTGATGACTCACACCCTGTAAGTTTATGTTGATCATAAGGTTTAAAGCTGAATTGTTCTCTTTACTTACTCAAATTGAATTCAGGATCTACCATATATGTACCTCCAAGGTGGATCAATAATTCCAGTGGGTCTTCCTCTTCAGCATGTTGGTGAAGCAAAGCCAACTGATGATTTATTCCTCATTATTGCGTTAGATGAGTATGGTAAATCAATTCGACCTCTCGTTCCAAACTGCTTTGATTTTCTGGGCAGAAGTTTGTAGGCATTTCATTAAAGTATCTACAAAAACTACCATGTAATTCAATGCTTCTGCCAGAGTACCTTTTATCACTGACAAAGCTTTTCTTGATCATATGTTTTTTTGTCTTTGTTGATTGTGTTGCATGTTTTATTGAGCTATTATTCCTTTTTGTGTGCGTCAAGAAAACTTTGTGCTCGTAGCAAAATGCCATCCTTTATCATGATTTCATTGTGCAGGTAAAGCTGAAGGCCTTCTCTTTGAGGATGATGGAGATGGATATGAATATACACATGGTGGCTACCTGTTGACATACTATGTAGCCGAAATGGATTCTTCAGTTGTGACAGTAAAAGTCTCCAAAACAGAAGGAAAGTGGGAAAGACAAAGGCGTAATCTTCATGTACACTTGTTGCTTGGGGGTGGCGACATGGTAAATTCATTCGATTATACATATCTGGAATTGTCCCAAGCCCGGATAAAGGAGGAGGGTTGTGTTAGGCCTCGACAGCCAACGTAAAACCTCGTCGAATCTCATGAACATGGATCAACGAATCTCAATGACGTCGTATGATCCATGTAGCCGACCCCACCTAGTGGGATTAAGGCTTTATTGTTGTTGTTGTATACATATCTGGAATGGATATGGTTATGTAGTATCTCATTTGCCATGATGATTTTCTTCCGGTGCCAAAAATAGATCAAGGCAACGGGTACTGATGGAGAAGAGCTTAGTATTAAAATGCTTTCGGAATCAGAACAACAATCATTCAAGGGAAACTTCGATCCTGATGGTACATTGTTTCAATTCTGCAATTTCTCGTAATATATAATCTCCTTGTCATTCTCTTTGCGAGAACCACAACTCAGTGATAGTTTTAAATAGTTGGGCATAGCAACATTACTTATCAAATCATAAATATGTCTTATGGCTCGTTTTTATTTTTCTTTTTCCTGTTTTATAATCATTAATCTCGTCTTCCTTCTTATTTATATTCAGGTGAATGGATCAGCTAATTGACGAATGTGCAAGAATTTGACATAGGGCAGGTCAAGAAATGCTGGGTGAACTGGGGAACAGAGACAGTGAACTTAGAATTGTGGTCTGAAGGGAAACCAGTGTACGCCACGGTGACAGCCTTCTAAACGTTCACCATCAGGACGAGGTCTGAAGCAAATATAGTCAAGACGATTGGCTAGCAGTTGTGGTGGAACACACAACTTTTTCTTTGTTGGTTCAGAAAAATATTTCAGAAGCAGTATCACACATAAGGAGAAGATATTGCAACTTCTAATTCCGCTTTTTCTAATAAATCATGATCAACTCAATGTGCACTATACAACCTGTTTGCTTGTACTATGAGCACATTAGAACAGCAAAATTTGTCAGAAACAATTAAAAAAGAATTGCAAATTGCAGCACAAATATCCTCCCCAAAAAAAAAATGTTCCAAATGCAATGCAAATAAATGATTCCTCTGTTCTTATGGGCAATATGTTCTTATCGAGATCGAGTAAAAAAAATACATAATTTATGAGATTCATCCTTAAGGGCCTGTTTGGTTTGAGGTTAAAGAGAGTTAATGAAGATTAAATGAGGGGAAAGTAAAAGGAGAGGAACACATTACCTTTGTTTGGTTAATTTTTTTTGGAGGGGAATGAAGGGGTTTTTTCCCTCCATTCCGCTCCAAAGGTGCCATTTCGTTTCAACCCCAAATTGGGGTGGAAAGGAGGGAAAGGTAATATAATTATTTTATAGTGACTATTATACCCTTATATATTTTCTAATTTTCCTTTTGATCCATTCTTTTAATACATCGTCTGCCCTATTTTTTTTCCAGGCGGCCGTAACATTGCAAGAGGGGGGTTGGGTAGTCGATCTGAGGAATACGCCTTCAAAGGAGAAAAAAGATACGAAAGGTCCATCTTTTGATCCTTCTTTTGGTGTTCAGTTGTCTTCTTCTATTTGTCCTCTCGTTCTTTTTCTTTTCTGTTTTGACCTTTTTCAATTTTTTTATATGGTATATTATTTATGATGCATAATATATAATTAGGAACATAATTCATTAAATTAAAATATTAAAATAAAATATCTAAAAAAAATGCACCATCTGATGAATATCCATGTAGTATCTATATTTAAATAAATTTATCAATATTTTTATAATTTTTTGGTTAATTGATAACTTTTTTTTAATATCTTCAAATCATTTTTATTTTGCATGTTATTTTCGACATCTTTTTTCTATAGTTAGGAACATAATTCATTAAATTAAAATATTAAAACAAAATATCTAACAAAAAATGCATCATCTGATGAATATCCATATAGTGTCTATATTTAAATAAATTTTTCTATATTTTTATAATTTTTTGGTTAATTTATAACTTATTTTTTTTAATATCTTCAAATCATTTTTATTTTGCATGTTATTTTCAGCATCTTTTTTCTATAAATTGTTCTTAATAGTTTGACTCATACAAAATCATGAAATTAGTTAACTTATTCTACATGTGATTGACCGATTGTGTTAATATGCTTTTAGTTCTCATATTAATTTTCACATTTTGTTATAAAGGTGCTTATTTATCGTGCTACATGGATCGTCGGATGCTAATAATCATAGTATGCTTGTTTACACATACTCAACTTATGTGGATGGAAATTCGTAGAAGAGCAATTACTCAACTCACATTGTTGATTATTTATTGTTGCATACTTGATATGAGGTCACGTAACAAAGGTATTCCAAAGCAATTGAGATTTGAAAGAGAAAAAATACGCAATGAAATAATGAGTAAAATTATTGGTGGTACTCGAGGCAAAGACATAGTATGAATGGGACCACAAGCATTTCTACGATTGTGTAAGTTGCTTGAAAGAGATGGTGGGTTAACTCCAAGTAAAAATGCATCTATCAAAGAGCAAGTTGCAAAAACATTATATATATTAGGTAACAATGTTAAAAATCGACAAATACAATTTTGGTTTCGACGATCTGGTGAGACTACGAGTCGACATTTCCATAATGTATTAAGAGCTCTTATTAAACTAGAAGACAAGTTCATCAAACAACCGAGTGACTCAGAAATTTTGCAACAAATTGTTAACAGCATCTGCTTCCACCCATATTTCAAGGTAAAAACTCTCACATATGAACAGTTTATGCAGTTTATAAGTTGTAACAAAAATAATTAGTAAAAATGCAGGACTACTAATCATAGTATGCTTGTTTACACATACTCAACTTATGTGGATGGAAATTCGTAGAAGAGCAATTACTCAACTCACATTGTTGATTATTTATTGTTGCATACTTGATATGAGGTCACGTAACAAAGGTATTCCAAAGCAATTGAGATTTGAAAGAGAAAAAATACGCAATGAAATAATGAGTAAAATTATTGGTGGTACTCGAGGCAAAGACATAGTATGAATGGGACCACAAGCATTTCTACGATTGTGTAAGTTGCTTGAAAGAGATGGTGGGTTAACTCCAAGTAAAAATGCATCTATCAAAGAGCAAGTTGCAAAAACATTATATATATTAGGTAACAATGTTAAAAATCGACAAATACAATTTTGGTTTCGACGATCTGGTGAGACTACGAGTCGACATTTCCATAATGTATTAAGAGCTCTTATTAAACTAGAAGACAAGTTCATCAAACAACCGAGTGACTCAGAAATTTTGCAACAAATTGTTAACAGCATCTGCTTCCACCCATATTTCAAGGTAAAAACTCTCACATATGAACAGTTTATGCAGTTTATAAGTTGTAACAAAAATAATTAGTAAAAATGCAGGACTATATTGGAGCAATTGATGGAACTCATGTACATGTAAAAGTCTCTCCAATTCAAGCATCTAAGTACCGTGGTAGAAAAGATTATCCTACTCAAAATGTGTTAGCGGTGTGTGATTTTGATCTTAGATTTACATATGTTTTACCTGGATGGGAAGGAATAGCATCTGATTCAAGAGTTCTAAAAAATGCTTTATCAAGGGAAGACAAACTTATAATACCCCAAGGTAATATAACCTAAATATATTTTATATTCTAGATAAGTATTTTTCCTAATTAAATTTATAATTGATTTTGAATAGGAAAATGTTATCTCGTCGATGCTGGCTTTATGTCGACAAGAGGACTTATTACGCCTTATAGAGGGGTTCGTTATCATTTAAAAGAATACTCGACAAATCCACCGCAAAATGCAAAAGAATTATTCAACCATCGACATGCATCATTACGTAATGCAATTGAACGTGCATTTGGTGTTCTCAAGAAAAGATTTCTAATCATTGCAAGTTCAACTGAACCTCGTTATGATTTAAAGACCCAAAACTACATAGTCTTAGCTTGTTGCATCCTTCATAATTATCTAATGGGTGTTGATCCAGATGAAGAACTCATTAGAGAGGTTGACATTGAATTGACAAATCAAGATATACCACAAGATGAAGTTCCACATGAAAGAAATGATAATCAAGAAGGTGATGGTGGCGAAGTTCTAAGGGACCAACTGGGCAATCACATGTGGAATGATTATTTATGAACTTATGTTTTTTTTATTTTTATTACTTTATCATGAGTATTGTAATGTGAACATGTGTTTTTATTTTCTTATTGTTAAAGTTCTTGCGATTTAATTTCTTTTGTTTTCTTCAAATCTGAACTATTTGCATATTTAAACTGAACAAAACACATTCTTATTATATAGATTCACTATGTCAAAAAGAAAGAGGGATGCATGTGATAACTTGAAGAAGGACGAGAGAGAGTATTGGAGTCTGATGATGGATGATGCTCTTATTGATGCATTATTGCATCAACACCAGATGGGTAATAGAGTTAATTCAACATTTACAACAACTTATGACAATGTAATCAAAGAGCTAAATGATAAATTGAACAAAAAATTGGATAAAGAAAAATAAAAAATCATTGGAAATATTTAAAAGATAAATTTGGAAAATGTTTTGATTTGTTCAAATATGGATTGATTGGATTTTCTTGGAATCCTACAACAAATATGTGGAGCGCTGAGCCAGAAGTATGTGAGAAGTTAATTGAGGTTAGTTTGATCATGTACTTTTTTGTCATTATTTAATGTCTACTTTTGTTTTAGTTTTTATTATTTAATTTTAACTAACAATATTGTCACATGGCAGGCACATCCACAAGCTAAAGAATGGCAAAAAAAATCAGTGTCTAATTATGAGAAAATGTGTATTCTTTATGGCAAGGATAGAGCTACAGGAGACCAAGCTATCACTGCAAAAGAATTGAGACAGAGACAAACTATCTTGTGTGATGATGATATTCCTACTACTGTGGAAGGCATTGATCAAATGTGTGCAACAAATGAGATTTTGCTTGAAAGATTTGACAACATATTTTCTGAAGATATTGAAACAAATGATCAAGAAGAAATGTACTCTACAACTCTCCAAGGTCCTATAAATTCAAGTCCCATGAATTTATCTCAAAAGGGAAAAAGAAAACAGGAAAAGAAATTTCAGAATTAGGAGAAATAAAAAATGCAATAGTAACTTTATCTCATGCACTTAATGATGGGAATGTGGCTATAAGAGAGGTTGACAGTTTTATTGGAAGAATCGCAGGAGCACTTCCAATTAAAGAAGAAGAAGTTTATGTTATGCTAGTGGAATTAGGATTCATGCAACCACAACTAACTACTGCTTACCTCATTTTAATTAAGCATCATGAAGAGTTAAGAGGCATACTTGGCTGTCCAACAGAAGTGCGGGAGGATATCGTTATGCAAGTTGTGTTTGGTTCTTCTTGTTAAGATAAAATTTACATTTATCATTTCTATTTGGTTGGTCAACTTTATACTTTTGTGAATTTCGAATTATGATGTGAACTTAAATGCGAGTTTTGTGAACTTATGATCTTTTAATTATTACAAATAATTATCACCGATCATAAAAAAAAGAAGATATTGCAATTTGCTATCATACTTCATTCCTTAGTCATAAAGAAATTATATTATTAGTAGTCATTGTCTTTATTATTTTGTTGATTATAAGTTCTATTTTTCACTAACCAAATAAGTTATATTTAAATTCACCAAATGGAAAAAGGACATAATTGTCCATTATTCATATTTACCTTCCTTTCCCCTCCTTTACCTTTATAATGTATAAACAAACAAAGTTAATATTTATCTTTCTTTCCCCTTCTTTTCCTTCCTTTACCTTCGATTGTTATCATCCAAACAAGGTTAAACTATTTCCTTCCGTTTACCTTCTTTCCTTTTACAAACAAACCCTTAATGGGCTCCCAACCAAACAAACCCTAACTGAATTAATACGGATATTTTTTCTATGAGAGAATTTTAAAGAATTATAATAGCTCAGAGTTTAAGACCATTTTCTAACTCAAAACTTAGAGAGATTATTATATATGTACCTGTTAGATAGGAATTTGACTCTAGAATAAAATTTTGCACTAGTTGTCAGAAAATAGAATAACTATCATTAGAAATAGAATAGGCCTAAGAAATTTTCAACTGCAGGCTTCACCTTCCAACAGGGGGATCCTTGTGGATCCCTTTGTTTAAATAGTGAGACTTTTGTATACTGTAGCACCATTTTAACTACGTAGCGTGCTATTGAACTTGGAAAGCAAATGAGTTTTTGGGTTGGGTTTGGATTGAAATCATTATTAACACACAACACACGCACACCCGGAGACAGGGGCGGACATACCTATAGTGTGGGGGGGAGGGGGGGAAGCCTCGCCCCCCTCAACTTTTCGATATAAAAAGTATATATATATAAGTATATACTAATAGATACAATCAATATATAAAATAAATGTTAAAAAAGAGCAAGATTATCTACTTAGTGTAGTGGTTAGAGAATTTTGGGTACTATGCAGAGGTCTAGAGGGTTCAATTCTTACCCTTCTCAATTTTTTTTATTTTACTTTTATATGTATCGGCCCTCCCTAACTTTTCGTTCCGGGTCCGTCCCTGCCCGAAGAACTTTAAATGGTCTTCTTCGCCATGGCCCATGGATGGAGTTGGCATAGATGATGATAAACAGAGATGGCTACTACCTCTTCCATTGGCTCCTTCCTGCACCCAGGGGGAATTCCACCTCGTGCATGCTCTTCTTTCTTCTCTCTGCCATGCAGCATCAATGAGCTTCCACTGAGTGTTGAGCACCAGCGCCACTTTGTTCACCATCCTCTCAGGCTCAGGCACCACTTGGCGAGCCTCCTTGGCGATCCGGTACTAACAGGGCCAGCAAAGTGATATGTATACTCATTTTTCTCTAAAAACTATATACGGAGAGCAAATTCATTATGCATTTCGTGTATACACGTGTTGTTTAACTTTATTTGCTTTTTTTTTTGGGTTGCCCCACAGTATCCGAGACTACTAGCATCCGACTAATTTGTGTCGCTCCGGGTCGGACACCTGGCTTTGGTGGGTGAGGCTCCCAATAAAGAATTACTGCGTAAAGTGAAATTTTTATTTGAATATTTACTAGACATAAAACTCGGTGCTCCTATTTTTATTTTAGAAGTGAAATTTGCATTAGAGATTTTTCCTATTTTTAATATTAATGTAGACATGTATTTTCTTTTGCTGGGATTTATTAATGTAAAATTTGTTGATATTTGATCAAACATACATAGAATAGAAGCAAAAAAAGTAAATAAATGTTAATTAATGATTTTGAGAATCGAATATGAAATTACTAGTTCTTCGAAGGACCCAAAACTTGCTAGCTTTTATGTATCAAGATTTATATCTAAACTTCATCCAAATTTTATTAATTATGAGGCTTAAATGGTACGATTTTTTTTTCTTTGTGAAAAGAGGGTAGAAAAAGAAAACCTCATTTAATTATATTTTTAATGAAGAAGAATGAAGGAGTATCTCTTTTATTTATCTCTATTCTTTTTTAAAAGCCCATTTCTTTTTCAACTTCGAATGGAGAGAAAAAAATATTAAAAACATCATTTCTAATTTTATTCTTATATAATTAAATTTATAAACATACATATTAAAATCTATTAATTCAATAAAAATTATCATTTTCTTTTTTTCATTTAATTATGTTATCCAAACAAAATAAATTCTTTTACCTCCTTTCTCTTCTATTACCTCCTAATTTTTCTTCCCCTCTATTACCTTCCCCCTTCCCCTCGTTCGACCAAACATACTCTTAAATTATAAGCATTTTATTACCTGGGGGCGAATTACGTCATTAACAAATATGTTCAATAGATGGTAAGATGAAATCTTCTTCTTTTTTTAAAAAAAAGAATTTGTTAAATGGCAATAAGCTGATATACATGCATCAGCGAAGCCGAATGTCATAGCGGCAATAAGCTGATATACATGCATCACACAAAAGTGAGTACAATAACTGCTGTAAACTTCAATCAAACGTTACTCATATCAATTAACTATAATTTACACTTTGATAAATACTATACTTGGCATACTACGAAAAGAAGAAAGTTAAAAAAAAAAACTCAACGGATATGTTAACAGCTCATAAATATATCTCAACTGCATAAACAAAAAGAAATTTTCTCCATCATAGTTTTATTCAGTGTCAGTTCTAGTATTAGGACTGCAGTCAAGCAGCAAGCCAACCTCAAGATTGATGGTGATAACTTGGCAATAAGGATGATCCTATTTTGCGATGTCCTGAAACAACTCATGCAGTTCCATTAATGTTCCAGTATTTCAATCTTGCCACCATAACCAACAGAAATGGCAGGGATAGCCGCGACCCGACCTTTTCATGAAATGATGGAGATGTAGCTCAACTCTAATGTACACAAAACGGCATATTAATTGGCAATTAATGATCCTTTTACTTCTCGTGACATTAAGACTGCCAGGCTCAAATTATTTTGTTGGCAAAGCTTTATTGGATTTTTCAATAAAGCGATGCTTGCTTGTTTCTGTCTCGAAAGGACAATACGGGCAATGCTGAATGAATCACCCATCTCCATTGCGAACTGCCATTCTCTAGTTGATATATGGAACCAGGGTTTATTGGCCAATCTGGTGGACTTGACCTCAATGTATTCCCTGCTCCCATCATCCCCGATAATCAGATCATATGGTAAACCGGTTTCAACATCTTTGTTAACCCACCTCACTTTGTTTGGGCCCAGCTTTTCAATGAAGTACTTATATGCTACGATCTCTCCAAGCCTACCAGTTATAAGTAATTGCTGATCATCAGGCTTTTGCAAACTGAGCTTATCTTTCTCACTATATGCTGATAAGTTAAGACTCAACTTTGGATCAGGACACCTTACTAATTCTGTTATTTTGCTCAATTCTGTAGACTTCCTTTTTTGTGTCAATTCCATAGGCTTGATCCCCGGTTGAGAAGAGTTGTAGGAACTAGATGGACAAAATTCATCTCTTATCAAAGAATCTTGCAGTTTTGATGTATGCATTAGTGTCAAATTCTCCTCTACATCCCAATCCTGAATAACCTCAATAGAAATGGAGGCAGGCTGCTCAACATCTATAGGGACAGCATTATCTTGCTGATGATTTTCAAGCTCAAGCAACTCCCTGGTATTTGATAAGGACCAAACAAACTCTTCGTCAGGTACATGAAGGATCTTCTGGCTTTGAACGATAAAAAATTCAATTTGCTCAATAGTTGAACCAGCTTCAAGCATTGTTGTGATCATGTGGAGAAAATTAGCAAAATGTAGGTCTGAAGAACCATCAAAAAATAATCTTGAAAGCTCCAAAAAGATGGAATGTGAATCACATGTCTGTACAACAAATAACATGTTCTCCTGCAGAAATGAACAGAGCATCAATTAGGCCTTAACAAGGACGAAGTCAAATGTTCATAGCTTCAGCATCATCTCACCCCCACCCCCATATCATAAGGATAAAATAAATAACCAAGTCAAATTTCAAAACCTTAGGGGGGAGAGAACTCATTGAAGGCAACCACAAGCTAGCCAATAACAGAAAAATATATTTTGAAGTGTATAAATGAGATAATGAATATCTAACCTGCAAAAGACAGTTGCACTGAAATTGTTTCTTAGAAGTGCTATCACTCCCTTTTAGCATATACCTATAATACAAATTTTCGACGACCACGAGTTTTAACTGAGTTAAACTCTTGTGCTCATCCTGCTTTAACTTCAAATATATCTCAGCATGGAATGTATATATATAGCGTTGAGCATAAGGGAGAATCCAGTTTATCAAGAATTCTTTTTCTCTGGTGTCCCCGCTGCCATAAGATATTGCCTCACGAGAAACAACCTGACCAAATTACCGGAAATAAGATGTTGCAAAGAGACTACATAAAAAACAAAATACTCCTAGCAGAACTCTAGTCTCTGAGAGCATGGATTATATACCTCTGAAAGAGCAGGAATTCCTATTTGCTGCATCAAAGATCTAATCTTTTCGGCAAGCATATTCTTCTCTTCACTACTAAGCTCGCCAAACTGTAAGAAATCAACTGCATCTGAATGCTTAAAATGCTGCTTCAGTTCATCGTCATCAACCCAACAAATGAGACCAAAAGTAGGATGTAGTGAAACCCATTTGTCGTGCAAAGTTGGAAGTACTCTATTTTCCAATCTCTGAAGACTCTCTTTCAATTTAAGGACTTCACCAGACTTCACTAATCCAGATGTAAGGTCATCAGACCATCTCAGGAGTACCTTGAAAACCTGAAATGAAGAGATGCAATGTTACTGCTATTTGTTTCCTGGTAACCACCAGAACTACAACTTATTCTTTAGTAACAAGAGTGCTTACTGCATGAGCTGCCTGTGAAGGCAAAGCAACACTTGACAAATGCAATAGTATTTGAAGATAACGATCAAATGGTGGAACCTCAGGAACACCACAAACATTCACGAAGAAGTCATGCAGACATGGGTAGGCATTTGATAGTTCTTCGCATGGAAGAGAATTCCCATCAAACATGCATTTAAGGAGCATTTCATTGGTCTTTCCAACGCAACCAGTTGGATCATGCCAATAAAGATGTTTCGGTGAATAAAAGGTTCCCGAATTAGCATCATCCTGTTCAGAGATATTAAGAAATGGAACAAATATGAATGAACTTTCGATTAACTCCTCATTTAACTTAACTTTTGAGGTGACAACCCCATCTGAGATATAGGTGTAGAATCTTGACATTTGTGCTGGGCTGGAAAAAGAAAAACCATCAGTTTAATAAAAAGGTTGGCAGCTTGATCAATAGAACAAATAAATACATCTGATAACTAGATATGTCCAAAATTTATTATTCTCAATCAATTGCCAAAAATGTCATTTCACATCAACAACTACGAACTCAAAAAATTATTTTTACCACAGCATATTCAGCTCAATGAAGAAAACTAACATGATTCACAATTCTCTAACACCAGAAGATATTGTGCAGGTGCTAGTTTAAGCATATAAAAAATTCTAGTTTAAGCATTTCAGTTATCTTATTAGCTTGATATGAGCAGTCAAAAGCTAGAACATGACATTTAAAACAAAACTAACCAAAAGAAAGTACCTAACAAGAGGCGACTTGGACATACTCCAATCGTGAAGAAGTTTCAAAGCATTATCATATGACAATTCAGTTCTGAATCTAATGTCTTTCAGGAGCAATTTGCTAGTCACCTATTCACCAAATAGAATAAGAAAAAGTCAATGCCACACTAGATGATGTAAATTAATTTACACTACAAATTTTCTAGTGTAATAAATTCAGACCACTATCAGGACACATCACAATTAATTAGAATAGTCCCCACAATTAAAAAAAAAGTTACAAGAACAAATGTAGATCATATCCAACAATATGGCCCATGCAAAATGATAAACTTTCCATCCCAAAAAATGATAAACTTTTAGTGAATGAACAAACCTTTGGAACAACATATGGTCCCATAGCTCCCAGAAAAGATCGCAACTCCTGACAATCATAAAACAGATCTGACGGATAGTGAAGTTCCTGATCTAGACTAGATGCTATCCACTGAATTTCACGTATACTTTTCACGAAAGAAGATTCAATCGACTTTGTGTACTCGATGGTTTCGAAAGTAACATAAATTCTAGCTTTCGCACTGTAATACTCATCCCATAAGTTGTCAAGAACTTTGAGAAAATAAATGCATTTATCTCGGCACTTCTTTAAGGAAAAGGTAGATAACATAGTTACCAACTCAGGTGACTCCCAATCATTTATCAATGATGTTCTGTCAATGAGAACACCACTACACTTCATATCATTAGACTGGAGGAAATCTGATGCATTCTTATCAACACGAAAAACTTGTACAAAATCAGTGACACCCAATTCCATAAAAAACTCTCTACACTTTTCTGGCCCTGATGATATTGTTTTGGTACTAGGATGCTTCAAGTACACAGCATCAAGTTCGAACCACTTCAGCTCCGAGTCAATTAGTTTATTAATATCTACTGGATTCCCATATTCTTTGGAAAAGTGAATTGGTTCACTGGCCGCACATTTGAAACCATCATTTGTCAATATGACATGTTTTTCTCGTAATTGTGACATCATTTCTTGCTTCTCAGTGTGACAATTTGCACATGGAAACTGAAAATGAACCATAATGAATGACAAGTATTCAATTTTCCAGCTTTCATCATTGTTGGTTTGCTTATCATCAGATAATGCAGCTAAAACATGATTCTGTATGACTTCATGTGCAGACAACTTCCGCACACCGATCTTGTATAGCATCTGCAACACGTCATCAATTTTGTTACTTGGAGTTTCCGTGAATAGCAGAGGGTCAACAATCCTTAGTTTAGCATAAAGGATAGGAAAATCTTTCAAGTCATTTTTTCCATTATCACAAGGTAACCAGATTGGACCATCAGAAATGGAGCTGTATGAGCCATCCAAAAGTGGAAGAAAGGGGACCTTTCTGAGACTATTAGTTACATCGACTTCCAACTGAGCAATCAAAGAAGAATGCACAAAAGATTGTGACAACAGTGTTGAGTGGAGAGCAACAAGCCAAGAAGATAACCATGCTGGACCCAAGGACTTGATACCCTCAGTCACACGACATAAAGAAGATATGAAATCAATCAAGATTCTAGGTCCATACTCTTGAACTCCAAGGGCCCTTGCTAATGTATCAGACAAGAAAATATCCCTGCTCAAATAAACAAGCCCAAGATGTTCCTTCAGCAAACTATCAGATAAAACCATGCGGGTGTGCTCAGTCCACCCTCTTAGTGCTCTGCATGGAAGCACCCATTCAGTGTTTGGGCTATCCAAAAGCAAGCAGTTTGACAGTCGCAACCTGGTAATGATCATGTGAGGAAGAGGGGAAAAGAACCCATGAACTTCCCCAACAAGTGGAACGAAACTCATATACGCAGTTATTGCCTTCCCTGGACTCTTCTGGAAGAAAGGAAAAGAGCAAAAGGATTGCTCTGCACTAACAAATAAAGCTGGGAACTCTGACAACAGCCACTGGTTCCAACCACTGTCTCCATCAACTTCTTCTCTAGAAGAAGGCAAAATGAAATCTCCTTGAAGAATAAACTTAAGGCCATACTGTCTTAGAGGAAGGAAAGAAAAAACTGGTTGTTGTGTTAGATAAGGTCTGTATTCTCCACTATCAGTTTCCTGTACAGGAAAAGCTAGGGCAATCTCTGTAGTTTGCCCAGAATGGTGAAACATAGCTGCCTGCAACTTTTTGTTTATTACCATCCAACTCATTGTTTCTTTCCCGTGTGTAACCTTAACAATGCCATCATTCATAACCTCTCTCTTCATGACAAGAGATGTACCATCAAGCATGTTCTTAAACTTGATGCAACGAAGCCGATGCAAGAACAGCAACAAGGATGGGTGGAGATCTGAAAACATGGACGCAATGGAGCTAATTTTTGTTCCTTCTAGAAAATTGGATCTGAAGGGCAGAAGAATACAAGTATTCCATGAAGTACAATTAGCACCGAAGTCATCACCAGCCAAAAGTTGTCCAAACATGTGTTTGTCACAAGCAGGAATTAAAGTAGGCAAAACAAAACCTATCTGACCCTCACTGATATCAAACTTAATATGAAAACCATTTGAGTGGATCTGTGGAGCATCAGTAACCTGCAGAGGAAACAGGTTTGTAAGTTTGAGGACACATAAGCACTGGAATATAACCAATGCTTTGAATTTCCTCTGGATGGAAAACATAATAGATTGGCATATGTTCAAAGAGGATGTAGAATAAGCACCGCAGACTTGAGATGTCTTAAAACAGGCCGAGGGAAAACTTCAGAGTAAGTATAACGTACAAGCACCAAGAACAATAATATAGTTTCTGATAATTCATAACCTTGGTGCACACAGGTGATATGAAGATAAATTTTTTTTGAAGGGCAAAAGGATGGCTAGTTTGTTCTAGTCCTCCATCTATATTAAAAGAAATGGATGTATCTATTGGAAACAAAAAAATTAGGATGTCATAATTAACAGCTAAATATTTCTTACCTGATAATTTGATAATTTTACTTTATAAACCGTGTCAAGTTATAGTTTTTTTATAGTTTTTCCATGATTATATCTCTCAATCAGCTATCAAACTGAATACAGAAGTCCTTCACATTTGGCACTTTTGTGCGACACTGGCCCCAATTCATCAGGATTCTTCTTAAAAGGTCTCCTCAAAACTATTTTGTGAAATAATACAAGACAGATTTCCATTAATTAAAGAAAACTCTATTCTCATTAAGACACATCCTTGCAAGTAAAGGATAAGTTAGTTCACTAGCAATGTTTCCCTGTTATCATTTAATAACATGGATGACCAAGTTGGAAATGTAGCAGGGCTCCTGCTGACACGTTCAATATAGATCACAGCAACAGCAGTAATTATAGAATTGCTATTGAACATGAAATGCAAGAGTTCCAATACGAGTCATTGACAAGTAGGAGAATAAGTGAATATGAAAGTTTGTTAGACTTGAGATCAAATAGACAATTGATTCAACAATGGCCTACCCGGAATACTGACTTGAAACCAAGGCCTTTATGTCCAATATATCCTGCATTTGAACCCTTCTTAGTAGAGCTTCCAATGTCACAAAGTGCTCTAATATTCTGAGCAGAGAATCCCTTTTCGTTATTAAGGACTACAATACCATTGGCCTGAAGAATGAAAACCAATGCTGGGTCCACAAGTTCAGAGTAAGTATTATCATCTGCATTTTGTATCTGACAAACAAGTCACAGAGGAATGTCAATTCAAGGGTGATCTTAACAATTTCATACTCCAGGCAAGCTCAATTTCAACATGAACTTGTTGGATTTATCAATATTACCATCTGAAAAACAAAAAAAGTGGACTTTTGTCTTCTGCCAATGTTAAACTCATAAATCGAACTTGACTGTGTAAGGGGGACACATAAATGTGGGAGGAATCATGACACGTAATGTGTTGAGTCCACCAAATTTTGTAATCAGATATATGCATATTAATTTGTACGGAAGAAAACAAGACAATCGCCTTTCTAGGATTTCGGCAATGAAATCACACTATGAAATCCAACTCGGACACTTGAAATTCCATTTAAATTTTACTTAATACATATAAACAATATTTGCATTTCACTCATAAAACATAAATCAAAATTAACAATCAAATACTGTAATTACTACAGTATCAAGCATATTTAGAACGAAAAACAAACAATAGAAGTGTGAGCTAACATCGATGGACTGAGTTTAATTAATGTGAGAAAAATATGTGAATATGTAAATGTGACTTCTATGCATCATTGAAAGATTTTTTTTTGTTGTTGTTCAGAGGGATCATTGAAAGATATGACATCAAAACCTGGAAGTTCACAATAGATTCGTTATTCAACTATCGACGGACATCTATAGTTCCAGTAGAGCGGATGAATGAATACTTACAAGCTCAAGAAGAAGATGTGAATCCTGAGAATACAGCTCCTGTGACAAACAATGTAACGCCCTTCCAAGGCGTGCATGTTGTTTCTGTAACAAGCAACTCTCGGAACCAGTCAGTTTTTTGTCCAAGCCAAATTCTTCATGTCTAATTGCTTCAATGATATGGGATGCTTCTCTGACTTTACTACATTCTGTCATCTCATAATCATCAGGTACTTCAGTAAGAACACTTTTGTAGGAATCAAAAGCTTTCAAACAACCATCTGTCAAGCCATCATATTTGTTTTCTTTCCTTTCATTGGAGGTTTCATGAGCTTCATTTGAGATGGAATCAACAATAGTATCATTTGTCGATCTAGGATTGTCATGGTGAGGTTCTAAAGATGCCTCTGCCGCATCATTCTCATTCATGCTAAACTCAGAACATGTGTTAGTGGTAATGGTTGCTATTGAGGTAAATTGCTGATAGTCCTGAATCCATTCTGGTACACCAAGTGATAACCCGAGTTCATGAAGCATGAGACGCTGATCTAACTGTTTGCATTCTTGCAGAATTATCAGAGGAGCTTCTTTAATAAATGACTGGAGTCCAGAAACCAATATATCTGCTGCAAAATTCCAGAACTCAGAAGGCAGATGACTCAGGCATTCGAGTATAAGTCTTGCTATTATGCTAGCAGCTTTCTTCACTCTAGGTAAGCTCTTGTCAAGGTGGGTACATTGACTATTTCCAAAGCTTCCTTGAAAATCACACGATGGAGGACTTGAGCCACCATGCAACGTAATTTCTGTTTGAGATGAACTTCTACATATGCAGTTCTCATCCATGCCCTTCAGTTCCAATGAACCAATAGAGTTCCTTATTACAACATCAATTGCTTGTTTCGTGTAGCATTTTAGCAGGGTTATAGGAGCATTATTTGTACCCCTGTACAATGCCACCAAAGATAACATTTTCACTGCTATTTTGAATGAAGAACATTGAATAAAAGTGTCAAGAAAATCATCAACAGTTGCCAAAGGATCAACCTTGATCAATTTTCCATCTCTTGTTGCTATGCACAATAGTACTTTACTGTCGACTTCATATAACAACCACTCCAACAATGGACCAAGTGAAGAAGCATACACAATATCCCAATGGGACCAAGAAACTAGATCTGACAACATTGGTGCATTAAGTAAGCACTCTAATGCACTTCCGAATGATAAAGTTCCAAAAGGAGAGGTTTCTTGCTCCATGAATTCATCAACTTCTGGTAAATATTTCTCTTTGAATTCTGATGAAATATCAGAGCACTGCTTCCCCAACAATGTCACAGAGAAAAGAACGCAGCTTAAACTACCACTCGTCCTATGGTTCTCAACAATGGTTGATAACCTTTTGTCCAGTCGTTCGCCAATGACATCAAAGCTGATTGTTGGGAATTGTTTCTTAAGAAGCACGGAAATAGTATTTTTTGTAACAGCGTCATTTTCTATCACATTGTCATGAGCTTGAGATAGAAAAACTCTCAATTGTTCCTGAGGCATGGAGACCACAACTTCTGGTGTATCACCACCAGGTTTCTCACATATGAAATTATATACTTCATAAGGTAGTAGAGAAGAACATTTTTCTAAAAAGTCAATGAAGTTCCCATGACCAAAAGAACTAAATTCCTTGGCTGAAAACTGACCGATCAACCATGCCTCACAATCACAAAATTTCTTCAATGATTGGAATTTTCCTGAAAATTCACTTTCCCTAGGAATTATAGTTCGAGTGCTGACATAGTCAATGATCTTCCTAATGATATCATTTGCAGTAATTCCTGAAAAAGTGAAAATGAATTTGACATGAGAACACAGAATAATCAAAATCAGAGACAATAATTGAACGATAACACATATAATGCATCTCATCAATGAAAGAATCAATGTACAATGTCAGTTTAAGTGATGCATGGTAGCAGAAAATCTGACGATCAAAAGGAACAACCTATTGTATCCAAAGTACAAAAGACAATAAACATATACGAGAGACAATAAGTAAAGATGGTTGGTACTTAACAAGGTTTCTAAAAGAAACAGTAAAAATGTGAGACAAAATGCTTTCTCAAATGGACATAGAAAGACATGTGAAAGCACTTAATCCATTATTACTAATGGAAGTGATTGATACTTAGAAAGATATGAAGAAGCACTTACTGATTTGGGGTTTATCGCCATCTCCACCAATAATAGAAATATTATTTTGTTCAGCTATAGGTTCAATCTCTATTATCTCAGTAAATTCATCTGAAGTTTGGTTACTAAAACCAGACCCATTAAGAGTTTGAAATGCATCATAAGGACTATCCAACATTCCACGTCTGATGGATGCCACCTGCAATTTTAAGTTGTAAATACATTACACATTTAAACCCTATAATTTCAGATGATGTCACTAAAGATAGCAACATACTTTATTTATGGATTTTATAGTTGCCAAGAAACCGAACATTATAATTAGAAATCACGCCCCAACGGTTATCTATCACGCTCCCAAAAATCTAAAGCTCCAAATTGACTAGCCTAGTGCATGTTTCAAGCTTAACTAGTGAATAACTTGATTAACAATCAAACCTCTGGTTCAAATGCAGTTTCTTCCAAGCTTCATAGGTACATATATCAGCTACTTGTAAACCAGAATATAGAAACATTTATTTAAGCATAGAAAAAATTAATATATAAAATAAAGTGTCGTAAATTAAAGACATGCCTGTTTCACAAAATTTGTTAGTTACATGAATAATTTTTTTGAGAGGGAGTTAAATGAATAGATTTTATTGGTCGAAGTACACTTCATTCGACTTAAGTCATGTAGATTGCCATTTTTGGAGTTGTTTGGGTAATGCTTTATGGTGAGGTCTCGAGAGGAGATCGTCGTCGGGAGACTCCCTCCCGTCGGCGCCAATAATGATCGTCGATGCGATACTCCCTTCCATCGGCTCCATCAGGAGGCGGGCGACCAAAAATGGCAGATGGTGTCACACCGACACACCACGCGACACCAACACCATGTTGCCGGGGAAAGCAAAAGGAAGGTATTGTGCTATAGATGCAGATGTTGGGGACACATCCAAAGATTTTGTCGGGATCCCATTAAATGTCTTGAATGTGGAGGATCAGGACACATCAGGGCTAGATGCACCACCGCTCGCCGGCGCCAAGAGGTGAAGAGCAAAGAGAAGGAAGCAGGAAAAGAGAGGAGAATCCCAGCGCAGTCTCTTAAGACGCCAACAGTCAATGCACCGTGGAGTCCTTCGATCAACCACAACCTGGCTGTCCTTCAGAACTGTTGGGTAGGATACACATCAAAGAAGACGCTGCCGAAACTGGATACTTTGTACAAGGAGTTTCAGCGGCTGCTCCCAGATAATGCAACCATCCGCATCTCTCGCCTCTCCGTGTCTTCATTCCTCCTCTGGAGCCCAATACAGAGGGATGTGGAGAAGATCGTCAATAGGACTTTCAATCCAGCGGAAGGCGGCAAAATAAGTTTCAGAAG